>JASSUY010047637.1:0-50707 GCA_032466535.1 Forpus xanthops
TTGTGTTTTGTTTTTTTTTTTTTTTTTTTTTTTTTTTTTTTTTTTTTTTTGTATGTGTTTTTCATTTTGTTTTTGTTTTTTTCCTTCAGATTGATAATTTTGTAAAGTATTCCAGTATTAAAAATTCTGCTCTTCTTCAGGCCATTAGAAGTCCTGTAAAATACCTTGGTGCAGAATTGGGCTATAAGTCAAAAGAATTAAGCATGAAATTAAGATATGTAAAAAACCTAAGAAAACTGGAATAAAAAAGGGATACTCCTTAATATGATATGTTTTAGTTCTTTCAAGAAAAATTGTAATTTATTCTATGTGGGTTTAGTAGATTAGCGTAAACAAGTTAATATAGGGAAATGGTAATTTTTGCTTTATTTATTGCTATCCTGCCAACATCTTCATGCTTGTACAGAAGAGAGCTGATAAAATCTCTTCAAGACACATGAATTTTACTTGCTGTGTCAGTGAACATTAGCTGAATATCTGGTCCAAATTGGACTTGAAGGCAAGGTATGACTTCATTTGCCTGTGCACAAACAAGCAAGCAGAAAGAGTTAAAGCCTGAGAATATCCCAGTAAGGTAAGGGAGTGCCTAGAGGCTAAGGTTCTGAACTGGCCTGCAAGTCACAAATGTTTTGCACCTTTTATGCTTTGAGTTCTTTTGGTCTGACATATATAGAATTCTCTGTGGAATTTCAAGAAACCAAATCCCTCTCAATGCCGCTCTACTGTGCTTTTTTGGTCTGCTAGAGATAAGACAACATGTGTCAGATTCCCTGGTGAAATAAAATGAGACCAGACCTGAATTTGGCCTAATCACTCTCTCCAGGAATGGCTGTTAGTATTACTCTTAAGTAGTGAAGTAGTCAACTTTAGAAGATGAGTTGCCATCACCAGTTTAGCAGATGCTGAGTAATAGTTGTCCAGATTAACAGCATGGTACTGAGAAGTGTTTTGACTGAATGTCACAGATACAGAGATCTGAGATAATTATTAACATGAGAACAGCTTCATTTTTTGCAAACCTGCAATAAGCTGAGAGTTTGGCATGATGAATGATGTGGAAGATGTGAGTAGGAGGTGGCATGTTCTTGAACAGAAAGTTCTCCAGCATACTTCCCCACCTCCCTACGCTATCTGGGTTTTTAAATGTGTATGCAGATATGTGGCTACTTGTCTGATAGCAGAAAGACAGTTGTGGCTTACTATTTGCACCAATTTTCTCTTTCTCCTGAAAATTCCCAAAGGATGAGATTGGGGTTTAATTTTCCTTTTTCCTCTGCTCCCCTCCCCTCCCCCCCCGAAGTTGAGGCAGACTGCAATGGAAATTAATGAGGACTCACCTTCTGACACAGTGTGAACAGTAGTGTAAGTTTGTGAAGCACTAAACAGACAGATAAGGATTCTGTTTCCTCTGAAAAACATTCTGTATTAATATTTCGAGCTTAGGAAAAAGGATACTGTTAAGATAAAAAGAAAGTTACTTCTGTTAATGTGGTCATTTTCTCTATGCATGGTTTTAGCTTTGCAAAAAGTATTGCCTGCTACCCTTCCTAAATCTAAAATATTTAGAGAATATTTAAAAAAAAAAAATCTAGAAAATCAGAAATATCCTCAGTTGCCTTGCTACCTGCCATCATGTCTCTGGCTATCGATATAACTGATGAATAATTGTTTCTCTTCTCCTTGATTTCTGTTTGTAATTGTCCCTCAGTCCAGTCCTAGTATATATGCTTGGTGTTTAACTGTTAAGAATTAAAAAAAAGAAGTGTCCAAAGGGCAGAGATTGCTCAAAGATAAACTATTGCGTTACAAAAGAACAGGACAGGATGGGAAGTAGTGTTAACATATGGTATGAAAATTTAGCTCTGGATAGCGAAAGTTTTTAATTTCCTCATAAAATCAAAGTCCTCAATGAGGCCTGCAAGCTGCTCTGAAGTAAAATCTTGGATGTCCAGTCCAGTACTTAGCACTCCTAGGAAGCAAGCTGCCTAATCCAGTGCAGTGAATAAAAACAACAGGTTGAGCTAGCCTAATAACATTTTTTTTAATTATCTATAGTTCTGAGGCTCAGAATGTCTAACTATATTTTTTGAGACAAAACTGTGCAATGATTTCTTGTAATATGACAGAGGTCTATGGCTTATTCTTTTGTCATTCTTTATACTTTCCAGTTATCCTCCTAAATGATATCATGAAGCTTTATATATCAGTCGGTTCTAGCCTTTTAATGCACTTTTAATAGCTGCCAGAGGTTAGCATGTCTCTTCCACTACTTGTCACTTCTTGTTGCTACTTACTGTAGTTATCAATTTCCAGCAGAAATAATGGCTAAGAGAATTTGCTGTACTTGCTTGCTATTTTTTTTTCCAACTTCCATACTCGCTGCTTTTGAAGCATTTATTTTTATTTAGAACAAGACCATTTTTAATTGTTCAAGAAATATTCACTCACTAAACTCTTTGACCAGGAATCTAGAAACCATTTTGGTTCTATATTCTAATTCAGAAGATGATCTGTCAGAATTAATTGAGAATGCCTTAATGTAATCAAGTCCAGTTCATTAAGCAAACACTTAAATTATTAATTTAAATACCGGGTAGTTCAACAGCATATATAGCAGCAACAAATATCAACGTATTTTAATTTTCTAATTCCTCCTGTGTACAGAAGTTGATGTCCTGCTATAAAGTGCAGTGGGACATGATATTTTTACCTTGCTTATGTTTTACCTTTTTTGGAGTGTGTTGAAATATTCTGTTCAAAAAAGGTTTATGAAACAAAAATGTAGCATTTTTAGCACAGGGTGCTTAAAATTAATCAAGCATAGACTTTCTTTTTCATTCCTGTATCTCTGTTTTGAATCAAGTATACTTAAACCAGAGATGAACTTGAAACAGGAAGTTTAGTGTCACTCCATTTTATCAATCTACAGAACACAGCAAAATAGTATAGAATTATTAAGCTTGAATCTAGTACTTTATAAACTTAGCCATTCCCATTGCATTAGTACTGAAGAAAATATTGTCTTCTCAGCTGTGAGCTGAGGACATAGTGTGTCTTGAAAAGGCTGCATGCATTCAACCCATTTCACAGAATCACAGAATACTTTGAGTTGGAAGAGCCTTTAAAGGTCATGTAGTCCCACCACCCTGCAGTAAGCGTGGACATCTTCATCTAGGGCAGGACATCCACCACCCTCATTGTAAAACATTTCTTCCTCATACCTTGTCTGAATCTACCCTGTTTCAGTTTAAAACCATTATCCTCTGTCCTTTCACTACAGGACCTGCTAAAAAGTCTGTCCCTATCTTTGTTATAAAGCCTCCTTTAAGTGCTGAAAGGCCATAATAAGGTCTCCCCAGAGCCTTCTCTTCTTTAGGCCAAAAAAGCCTATCTCTCAGCTTTTCTTCACTGGGGAATGCTCCATCCATCTGTTCATTTTTGTGGCCCACCTCTGCACCCTCTCCAACAGGTCGATGTCTTTCTTGTACTGAGGATTCCACAGCAGGATGCAGCGGGATCTTGATCCCAGTGTGGTCTCACCAGAGTGGAGTAGAGGGGCAGAATCACCTCCCTTGACTTTCTGGCCATGCTTCTTTTGATATGCAGCCCATCTTATGATTGATGTTATGGGCTTCAAGATACAGTTCACATTGCTGGTGAGCTTCAACTGTGCATCCACCAGTGCCATCAAACCCTTCTCCGCAGGACTGTTCTCAACCACTTCCTCACCCAGCTTGTCTTGGTAATGGGGATTTTACCAACCCAGATGCAGGACATTGGATTTGGCAATTTGAACCTCACGAGATTCATACAGGCCCACTTCTTGAGCTTGTCCAGGTCCCTCTGAGTGGCACCCCATCCCATACAAGCTGAATATTGCTTTTAGAGCTGGGGAAGGATCAGTAAACGGTACTGAAGAGGTAGATTTTAAAAATCCAATCAGAAAATGTATGGCATTAGAGAAGGCACAGAAACTGTAATTATTTCCACAGATAGAGCAGAAAGTACTGGAAGGTGGGCAGAAATATGTGGGCATTATCTTTAGAAAAGTCAAATCAACTGGGCAAAAGCGATTAGCACCTGTTCAACATGCAAACAGGCATACCAAATCCTGTCCTTTTAGTGTGAGAGTCACTCAGCTGACATCTGTCTTGCTCTCCTCCCTTTGATCCCAGTCATCCATATACCACTTGAACAACTTTGCTGATTTCTGTGTATCTGCAGAATCGATGTGTCAGAGCTAGTCGGGAGCACATGACATGTGAGGCCCTCCAGCAAAACACAGGTGGTAATGGTCTATTGCTCTAAGAGATGTCTCTTTTTTAGCAGAATACCACAGAACAAGGCTTGGCAAGAAGGCTTGTTCCTCAGTAGCCTTACACCAGAAGTCTTCTTCTGTCACTTGATCTACTAAACACGCACACATGTTCACACACATGCACACAAACACCCTTGACCATGTGGCTTAGCACATGTATAAGCATGCCATTTTTGCCTGTCGTCACATATTGTAGCATGTACTGTTTTGTGTCAGTACTTTCAGCAGTTGGGAAGCCTAGCTATGCAGAAATACTATGCATGTAATAGTCCTTGGCTTGTGATTAATTTATTTTATGGTCACATATTTAGATTGAAAATTTCCAATATTGTATTTCATCTGGTAAAAGTAATTAAGGAAGGAAAAAAAAAAAAAACCACACAATTAATTATTTCTTTTTTTTTTTTTTTCCCAATTAACTGATTTAGATGATTCTGTTATTGGAAATAGGATGTAAAAGTACTGTAGAAGCCTTCCCAAACAGTATGCTTTTATTTATCCTTATATTACTAGTATAATAATGACATGTTTTATATGCCTACTTAATATTTTTTGCACCTCTCTGATAAGATTTCTGCCAAAGAAATATAAATATTTTTCTTTTATCACTTTTTATTTTGTGTGGCAAAAGATGTCTATAGCTACATCAGAGTTGTTTCTGTTCTCTCATCTCTTTCCTGAGAATTTAGTGTTTAATGGAGAGAGGGCTAAAGAGACTTTATTTCCTGTCTTTTCCCCATTAAATGTATCTTCATTCCCTCTGGACAATGGTGTTAGTTGACCTCCTGATTTAATATAGTTTCCTTCCAAATTTGGAAGAGTGTCAGAGGGGAAAAACTAAGACAAATTTAATGACTATGGGAGTTTAAGCATCTTTCTCAAATATTTCTTACTTCTGAACAAAGAGAACAAATTTGCCTCCATAACTTCAATGACTGTTAAAAAGTATTAGCACTAAACAGCAATTAGATTAAGCAAACCTCTTGTGACCAATCCATGGTTCAGATGTTACCCATGCGGTTCAGGGTGTGTGGACGCATCTCTGTATCTGAGTCAAAAAGCACACAAAGTATGAGAAAACTAAGTTCTTATAAGAAACATAATCTTTTTCTATCTTAAACAATTTCCTGAGAAAGATTTCCCCACAAAATCAAAGAACATAAAAAACCCATGAATTGTATTTGAATTTATGTATTCCCAAATTACATTGCTGTTTGAAAAAATCTAGCATTTAATAATGTTCTTAATTTTAATATTTAGACTATGAGTAACACAAGGCTTTATTTTTCTCATTATATAAATACTGTTCCATTAAGAATTTTTACAGTTACAGGATTTAGGATTTCAGTTGTGAAATTTGACCATTTGAATATCCTAATTTAAATTTACACTTTTCATCTTCCTCTTCAGATTGTTTAGAGCATAATAAAAGGGTAAGTGCATCATCACAGTGGCTTTGTCTCACAGCAACCTACAAATATTACATAACTATCATAAGGAATGTGTAAACAAGTTGCTACGTATTCTTAGACAGCTTTGTAGATGAGTAAAGGAGGGGGATGTCAGTTAAATTGCTTTGCCATATTTACACAGCAAGTCAGTGTCAGTTTCAGGAACAGAATTGAACAGCCCTTTGTCTTAAACAGATTACTTACTACTTTCTTTGTAAAAAGGTCAGTGTTTCTTGAAAGACTACTGTGCATGTTATTACTGCTTTATATCACTTCAGTTCTGAGTGTGTCCAGTGTACTGAACAATGAAATTATGGTTTGTGAAGGATGTCTGAACCACAGAATGTCCCCTGGGGTGTGCTTACTTTTAATAGGGATCTTTTCTGACTGGGGAGGGTGTGTGGGGGCGGTGAAGATACGATGAAAAGAAAGACCTCCTCTTTTTTAAAAAACAATTTTCCGCAATAGAGCCAAGATCATCCTTTACCCCTTCCTCTCCCCACCCCACCACCCCCTCCCTTTTACCAGTATTTTTCTTATGTGATTGAAAAGCCCTCAGTTTTGCTCAGGGGAAGAGCCTCATGCTGAGAAGTAAGGGATCCCAGTTGTACACTTAATCAAAGTGGCATGCTCCGCACTTTGTTTCTGAGTAATTTCCATAGCAAACTTGTGTGAGCTGCATGTTTCTCTTGCATGAATCAAGTCCAGAGTTTGAAACTGACTCAGTTGTTACTCCAGCTGACAGGCAAAGGAAGAGTTTTGAGGGGAGGCAGGGGCTGAGGTTCAACTCAATTCAGGTTACTGAAAGGAAATAAAAGGATGATTTGAAAACCACAGATACTGGGATGAAAGATTATAGATACAGAACAATAACCGTCCATAGTAAATTGTTGATTGGAGTATCTGTATTAGGTGATGTTTGTAGTCTCTACATGTAGTATGATGGAAAACACAGATTATGGCAGTGAAAGTAAAACAACAATGGAGTCTGATTCTTTGTTTCCACTTTTCAAAGGCTTTTTTTCCTTTTTTTTTTTTTTTGTTTCCTTGATAAGGCCCAGGAAATTGTTAGGAACATGCTGGTGGGAACCTGTTGAAAAGAATACACACTCTATCAATGGTGCAGTTCTTATCCCAAGAGCTGTGTTGGTGGGTGTGAGAATAGCGTGCTTTCAATGTGAGCTGTTGCAATGAGATAGCATTGAGAAACCAAGGCAGAGAACAGCACAGATTTAGTCTGGGGAACTAAGGCCTTTATCCAGCAGTAATGTGTGTAAGGACAGACAATGTAACACTGTATTTGGTTTAACAACAAAGAACTGTAAAAGGATTTGATAGTAAGGGATTGGCAGAAAAGCTGAACGTATCTGCACAGTGCAGTATTTTTTTGAAGGTATTTATACCTACAACTTAAAAAGGCAGCATTTAATGATACCTATAATAGACATTATTTTAAAGTAGGGTTGTTTAACAACAGTGAAGGCTTGTTAGGAAAGAACTAGATAGACAGTATTTTGTTGCAATATGGGAATAAGAATCAAGAAGAGGTATGTGTAGAAAAGCAGGGCTGCCAGGTCTGGTTTATAAATGCCTGTTTTCATTACTGCATTTGATATTTGGGTACATTTATTGTCTTTGTCACTAGGAAATCACTGAAAAATATTCATCTCTATGTTTCATTCTGCATATACCTATTTTGTTTTGGTATTTAAACAGCAGCAAGTCTGACTGCAACTTCAGTAAGATGCCACATATTTGTTGGAGCTGCTTGGCCTTAAAATGAGCAAATATCTTTATGAAGCCTCTGTGGTAAGAGGATAAATATTGCTGCAGTGTATTCATGCTGGTTGGTCGTCAGTAGGAAATAGCATTTCTGCTGTCTGTATAGCAGCTGTCATGTCCAATGAAACTTAAAATAAACTTTGCAGATCCTCCTTATGCCATTACTGGCATATTTTCCCCAAAGGTGCAAGGGACTGAATGATCCCATGTGTCAGTAACAGTTCTGCTGTGAGAAAGATTGCAGGGTACGGAAATAAGTATGGATCTGTCTTTTGCCCATGTGTTTAGAGATATATCCTCCTTTTCTAGCACAGGAAAATATTTTGGCAAGACACGTAAAAATCAGTTAGGTATGTGGGCAACTTTTCATGTTTAGTATTTCGTATTTGCTGGACAGAACTTCATGAAAATCCCAACAAAGTCATTTATGGGCAAAAAAGATTTTATAAAAGGATGCTTAGTTTAGAAGAATGTAGAACTCTGTTATGTATTTGGTGAAAATCTCTACTGAATTGAGAAAGATATGTAGCTAACCTCCTCTGCATGACCTCTGAATGTTAAATTCCAAATTGTATTTTATGTTTTCTGACCTGCATGACTTCCATTAGGGAGTGAACAGAAGCGTCTAAATCCACTGCAGTACTCTTAAATGGAAAGACGTCCTTAGAAATCCCTCCTGTACAGTTATGTGGTTAACATTTTGAAATGTAAGTGAATGTCTGCCACTCTGTCTGTACTTCTAGATTAATTTTGCAAAAATGCTAGCCACATTGTCAGTCTCAAGAAAAATGTGACATTTTTCTGACCCAAAAATAGCCTATAGTGGTCATCAGACAGCTTGCTAGATAATTGACCATTACATGATTTATTAGGTAAACACTTAAGAATATGAAATAGAAAGTTTCTGAAGGTCTAGTCCAAACTTAAAAGACAAAATTCAGAAAATTTCAAAAGGCAAATGAGATTAATGAAACTGCTTTTGCCTACATTTGCACAGAAAAATTGAACTGAGAGTATTGCGTTTTTCACCGTGTCTTGCATGAATTTTTAAGACGCATCTTATAGAGACGTTCAGTTAATTCCCTGTGAAAAGACAGACTACATGATGTATGTCTGCAATACCATAGCTTCCTGTTGGACATTCACTAGTCGTCTGTATGCAGCAGAGAGGCTAAATAAAAATAATGAGAGAAAATATTTTTTGGATCATGGGAATGGAGGTTTAGAGGCAAGGTTAGGGTGAGTAGAGGCTTCTTTACCATGTATTTTCATTTATTTCACTGTAATATCTGTTTTAACTGCATATACTTCAAAGATAATGCAAAATTGGAATTACAACTATTGCTACTTTGTAGTGAATGTATTGCAAGATTCTTAATTAAATTATGCAAGTTCTTAAAATGAAGTGTAATTAGCGATTAATGAGCAAAACCTGCTGCTGTGCAGAGTTGGTATACTCCATGCAGATTGTCCTTAAGTTTTCCAAGGATTTGGTTTAATTTCTAAATGCACATGTGTGGTAAAAATCAACTGTTATGTATCTTGTGAGATAATCACTGAAGTACTTAATAACTTATATAATGTACCAAATATTTAATTTTACTATAATAAAAAACAGATTTTACAATGACTCAGTTTTCTGCTTCTGTTTAATAAGAAGCTTGGTTTGGAAGTATGGTAAGGAAAGGTTTGATACTAACAGGGATTAGTAAATTTTAAAATTATAGGTCTGGCATGAGAAGATGGCAGATTCTCACTCAAAAAATCACAGTTAAAATTCATACTAGAACAGATCTGCATGAATGACAGTGTCATCTAATGGCCACTGGATATAAACTCAAACATGTTTGCATCTTGTTCTTAGTGGAATAATTTTTAATATTAGAGGCTATTTTCTAAATCAGTGTTAGCAACTAAAAACCTTACTTTTTACAGTGTATAAGCATAAAGGATAAGGAATGAATTTGTCCATCATACTTGAAAAATTTGAAAAATTGCAGTCAGTTAAAGTTCCCAATGACTGGAAAAAGGGAAATACAACCCCCATTTTCAAGAAGGGGAAAATGGAAGACTCAGGAAACTACAGACCAGTCAGCCTCACCTCTGTACCTGGCAAAATCTTGGAGCAGATTCTCTTGGAAAGCATGCTAAGGCACATGAAAAACAACAAGGTGCTTGGTGACAGCCAATATGGCTTCACTAAGGGGAAATCCTGCCTGACCAATTTGGTGGCCTTCTATGGTGAAGCTATGGAACTGATGGATAGGGGTGAAGCACTTGACATCATCTACCTGGACAGCGTTCAACACTGTCCTGAATGACATCCTTGTGGAGAGATATCAAATTGATGGATGGCAGGGTTTGGTGTTGGGACTGATCTTGTTCAACATCCTTGTTGGCGGCATGGAGAGTAGGATTGAGTGCACCCTCAGCGAGTTTGCCAATGACACCATGCTGTGTGGTTTGGTTGATAAGCTGGAGGGAAGGAATGCCATCCAGAGGCACCTCAACATGATTGTGAGGTGAGCCAGTGCCATCATCATGAAGTTCAACAATGCAAGTGCAAGGTCCTAAATCTGGGTCAGAGCAATCTCAGCCACAGCTACAGGTTGGACAGAGAAGAGATTGAGAGCAGCCCTGTGGAGAACGACTTGGGGGTGTTGGTTGATGAAAAACTGAACATAAGCTGCAGTGTAAGCTCTTATGTTTAAGTTGAATTTTCTGTTTCTTTAGGAAAGAGAAACAAAGGAAAACATGTCACACTTTTCTTTCCTCCTTTACCTCTGATAAGGAACATTTGCTGTACGCTAGTTCCTAATATTATGCCAATTTCAATATAAAGTATGAAGAATAAATGGCAATTTTTTACATACTAGCATTATACTAGCCCAGTGACGCTGAGGCACTATAAATATGGCACATGATTACATCAAAGTCATCAGAGGGTGATGTATTTGTGTTTTCATAGTACATACTGTATATTTTACTAAAGGGTCAGAAGAGTTCTTGCAGAGACTAAATGATGTAGTCTTAAGATCAGCATTTCACTTTTGTAACTAGTTTATATGACTAACTAATGTAAAGGTTTAGCACTTCTGTAGGAAAAGAATTTGACCCACTGATAATAAAGAAAATGAGATAAAGAATAGCAAAACATAGGACACCAGTCTAAAAAGCTCTTTATCTTTGCAATATCCTTAATTAGATCACTGAAGGCAGCACTGTATACCATAGAGGTTTTAATGACTGGCTCATGGAGCAAACTCCTAAATTTATTCAGGTTTACCACAGTTTTAAACACATGGCATTTATTTAACTAAGATTAACTGTGTTTTTGAAGAAGTGTTGACATTAGGAAAAGGCATGTGTTTCTAATGAGAAAGTTATAGAATCATAAAATTCTAGGTTGAAACAGACCTCGGGGATCATCTTGTCCAATCTTTCTGGGCAAAGCTTGGTCTAGTCTAGATGTTTCAGCACCCTGTCCAGCCAAATCTTAAAGGTGTCCAGTGCTGGGGAATCCACTGCTTCCCTGGAAAGATCATTCCAATGGCTGATTGTTCTCATTATGAAAAATTTTCTTCTAGTGTTCAGTGGGGATCTTCTCAGAAGTAACTTGTTACCATCACCCCTTGTCTGTTCCATGTAACTCCTTGCAAAAAGGGAGGCTCATTCTTCTTTGTAGCCACCCTTTAAATACTGAAGCATGGTGATAGGTTTCCCTTGAGCCACCTTTTCTCAAGGCTGAACAAACCCAGTTGTCTCAGCCTTTCCTCATACAGCAGTCTTCCCGGTCCTTTGATCCTCTTTGTGGCCCTTCTCTGGTACCTCTCCAGCCTGTCCACATGTTTTTGTATAGCAGGGACCAAAACTGAACACGGTATTCCAGTTGTCTTTGATCCTGATTCCTAGTCCTTATTCTGTTGCTATTTTGCCGCTGCTTATTAAGGTTTGGTTTTAAAGAAAATTGAAAGCCATCCACTGTTGGTTGGCTTAATCCTGCAAGGTACACAAGCCTAAAGGTTTTTTAGGGGTGGAAATTGTTCATTGATTCTAACATGACATCTGCTTAGTGCAGGACTAGGGAATATAGTGGAAATGCAGAGATGTAAATTTATTTGCAGTGTCTCAAATGTACATCTGTCTCTGCCTCCTTCCAATGTGTCATGCTGCATTTATTCCTTACCCTTTATGCTTATACACTGTAAAAGGTAAGCTTTTAGTTGGTAGTAGTAATTTGTGAGTACAGAGTAGTCCTGTATTATGCTTCCCTAACTTCCATAATTTTCTGCATGCAGGTACATACATGCTGTAAGAATGGATCATACAGTCTTCCTGCACTAGAGTACTATTTGTATTTGATTAGTCTGTGCTACCAAGTCCATCTTTGGGATTTCATGTGAGGGATGAAAATATATGACGGCTATATATCTACTGGATAAAATTCTCCTTTGTACAGTGGAGGTAAAACTTCTGTGCTGCTAGTTTTGCTTGTATTGTATTGCTGCTTCAAATATAGTCAGTTTTATGGAATAACAAATTGAATTATTTCCAGCATGTTCTTGAAAATAACTATTGTTAATCAATTAATGTTATTAAAGCTTTTCCAGTAGCTTCAATGAAAGTGACTGTGAAAGTGCAAAGTGTCATCATTCAGGTATTTAGTAATGATTGTAATTTAAGTTATAAAAACCTTCAAGCTCTTAGAAGCGGGTAAATTAGCTATTTTCTTGCTAGTGTTTGCAAAGCATGCACTTTAAAATGTCTTGGTTTAAAATTTATGTTAAACTGGTAGTAAAAATACATATGGTTACTTTCACTGCTGAAGATGTGCTGCTGTGTGTTGATCATCCTTTAGTGCATTTTGAATGATAGTTAGTCTGTGGGGACCAGTGAAGACCTCCAATTAATTATTACTGGAGAACATGAAATCATAAACAAAATTCCTTGTAATAAATTTTTAAAATGAGATTCCATGTTTTATTTACGGTACTGGTCCATTTTGGGGCTTTAAATCTATGAACGAAAACAAACATGCTTTTTATAAAATTGAAATAAAAATATCAATAGTATTCTTATCAAAGTAGGACACAATATATGAACTGGACTTCTAATTAACTGCAGGGAGAAAAGCAAGAGAAGACGAAAATATTTACTTTACTTCATAGAAAGTGATTGAGAATATAAACAAACAATATGGAAAACAGAAAATACTTCCAAGCATAGCAATATTTATTAATCAAGATAGCTGATATGATAGAATTATTTTATAGGAGGTGTTTATTAAAGACAGAACTATTGACTAGAGCTGTCACAATTATCACATGTATTTGCAGCAGAAATTGGGTTTGATTTAGACAAAGGAGCAGCAATGCTGAAGATATGCAATAGTTTCAGATGTGCTTGCAGACAAAACCCTGCTCCAAACATACAGCTAAAGGTACTTCTTGTCCCATAGGGATCACAGCTGACACTACAGAATGAAGGAAAAATGATCAAATAATAAAATAAGAACCTAAAATCACCCAAATCTTTCACAAGTCTTGTGTATCTATTTTTTAAATTCTCACTCTCAGTTGTGTTTTAGATCACATATTCAATCCATCTCTCTGGAAAATGTGAAGTATACAATAGATGTGTTGTAGTTTAACTGATAAATATTAACAGATGAAATTAAGGGCTTCTTTCATCAAAATGTGTGGAAATTCTAGTCTTGTCTTTTTCTTGCCATGGAAAATCTCTGCCTTCCTACTACAAACAATATGCCTTCTTTCCAATGTTCCATTAAGAAATTTTTTTCTGCCTTCATCCAGTCGAACTGGTTTGCCTTTTTCACAACTCTTGGCTCTGACCAGTTAACCTTCACCTTCATAGAAGGACTTGGGTAACTCAGAATGTTTTCTGACTCTGGGAGTTGTCTGGTGATGTCAGGATATAAACATGTCTTTTAAGCAAAAACTGTCATAGTGGTGTCTACTGGAGCCTGCAGACATTTTGGAGAGCTTAATTCAAATGCATCTACAGGTCTTGTAACCTAGAAACTGCTGGACTCAGTAATTCTTCATCAAAGGGTTATTTGGGCTCTTTTCCTAATGCCATCAATTTTTGTGCTAACCAGATAGATAGCTGTGTCCATGACCTATATTGCTGCCTCTCTCTTTATACATATGAAATTATAAATTTATAGCACAGTGCTAGGGCAATGTTGTGTCTCAGTTGATTTTTCTAAAATTCTTAAGTTCCTTTAATCTCCCTGTGATATAAATCTGTCTAATTTATACAATCCTTTCTTCCTTATTAGAAAGAGACATCACAAAATCACTTCCCCCTTTCCCATAATTTTATTCTAGGTGTTGCTTTATTCACATGTGTCCTGGGTTCAGCAGTAGCAGTCATTTTTCTCTTTCTTAATAGCTGGTGCAGTGCTGTATTTTTGACTTTCAGCCTGGGAACAGCGCTGATAACACCAATGTTTTTAGTTGCTGCTAAATCATGCTTACTCTGACCAAGGACTTTCTGAGTCCCATGCTCTGCCAGGGAGGAGGGAAAGCCGGGAGGAAGCAGGCAGGACACCTGACCCAAACTAACCAAAGAGGTATTTCGTACCACAGCACATCATGCCCACTATGTAAACTGGGAGCAGTTACCCGGAAGGGTTGGGTCATGGCTTGGGTCAGTCTGGGTGTCGGTTGGCGGGCGGTGAGCAGTTGTATCCTCTTCCCTTGTTATTTCCCTTATCATTATTATTATTGGTGGTAGCAGCAGTGGTTTGTGTTATACCTTAGTTACTGGACTGTTCTTATCTCAACCCATTGGAGTTACATTATGTCAATTCTCCTTCACATCCCTCCAGGAGCCAGAGGGAGAAGATGAGGGGAGAGTGAAAGGGTGACTGCGTGGCTGACTGGGCTTGAACCGCGACAACATGAAACTGTGATTACCTGTTACGTATTTTAGTCTCTTAGTTCATGGAACACAAACCAGTAGGAGAGTGCAGTTCAGAAATCAAGCTTTTCTGGCTCTCTCTGGCGATGGGATGAGCTCTGCTGGAACATCACCTATAAAATTGTTGCTTATCCCTGTGAATCTCTTCCTTCCCCTCCAGCTTATAATTTTACTTTTTTGCTAGGAATGAGAGAGGAGCTGGCTATGTGCAACCTAACTACTATGTAGCTCTACTGTGTTTGACGCAAGATTCTTCCATAAAGAAATTAGATATTGAATGAATGCTAGGATTCCGTGAGTAGTATAGAACAGTGGAAAGGAACCCACATAAGAGGAAGTGGTAATAAGCTCAAGCTTGATCGTCATAATTAGGGTCATCTTACATAACTTTACTTGTCTGAAGGTTATTTGTCTCATGTAAATTACTCTTCTAGGCTCCTTTTACAGCTGAGGGAGGGGAAATAGGCACCTTCAGACAGGAAATACTTAAAACTGTATTATACAGCTACTTTAGGGATAAATCATCCACTGGCTGGATTTGGGCAACTGGTAAGAAAATTAAGATTTTGATGCCTAAAAACAGTGAAGGCGTTTATAGAATGAACTTATATAGGTTTAATGAATTCCACCCTCCTGCTAAATACCATTCTTCCTTTGATAATTATGAAATCTAAAATAATAATACATGCAAACTATCTTGTCTGTAATTGCTTTGAAAAGTTTAGTTACCCTATTAACAATTAATAACTGTTTTTGTTATTCTCTTTGTATCCTATCCATGTGTGCAGAATTTTAAGAAATATATCCGTGGAAAATAACTTGAATAGGACCAGAAGGATTTATTAGGGTAAACTTCACCTGCTGAATAACCCACTTACCTTATGCTTTTAGTGGTGTTTCAACCAAATCTACTAATTTAAAGCCTAATGGAAAATTTTCCAAAGATCTCTTAAGTAGTACTGTTCTTGTGGGATAAAAGGTTTTTTGTTACAAATAGAACAGTTTTGCCTTTTTTGTTTGTTTGTTCTTGCAGTGCGTACCATCTCCTTTCTAATTCCATTATTTTGAAATAATTCCCCTCATATGTTTGTGCTTTATTCAGTCCAGGGTCCACGACTAGTTTTGCTTTGGTGTTTCTCCTTTTCATAGAATTATAGAATGGTTCGGGTTGGAAAGTACCTTGAGATCATCCAGTTACAACTTCCTGTTATAGGCAGGGATGTCTCACACTAGACCATGTTTCCCAAGGCTCTGTCCAACCTGGCCTTGAGCACTGCCAGGAGTGGAGCATTTGTCACTTCTTTGGGCAACCTGTTCCAGTTACTCACCACCTTCCATTAAAGAGCTTCTTCCTTATATCAAACCTGAACTTTCCCTCTTTCAGTTTGTACCTGTTACCCCTTGTCCTGTCAATACATTCCCTGACTTATTCTCCCTCTGACCAGTCCTTATGATAAATTCTTTCCTATTTTGAAGACAATATGGCAATAACTGAGCTGCTTGTCCTTCTTAATCTAGTTTTCTTCTTTGTTTCTGATCTCTGCTACTCAAAGTCTGAAGCAATTATGCCTTTATTCTCACAAGCTCTCCCAACAGAGTAAAAATGGCCAATATATCAAGTTTTAAGTGATTATTATTTTTAATTACTGTAACAAAGCTTGTAAATGTACTGCTGATGCACTGGTGATACAAAACATCTTCAGGACTGAACCTTTCAGGTCAGCATTTTCTGATTTAGCAGTTGAAGTCATCTTCAATGTTCATATCTTTGTGGCTATAGCTATACAGCAGCAATAAAACCCTACCGGAACAAACAAATTATCATAAGAATGATATATAGACATGTCTGAGTTTTAATAAAGTGATTTATATCAGACTGAGGAGTTATACTACAGTGTTAGCATCTGAAGAGGACTGAAACACCCTGATGAGTACATGGCATGTGCAAGAAACTACAAGATGAGTGGTAGTCAAATGATGGACTGGCCACCCAGGTACTAAGTCACTCAGACCCTTTCAGTGTCACAGAAAAGTAGGCAGCCAAAACTAATGACTTTCATTATCATGCTCATGGAGGCAAGTAGCTATTCCTTGCACTCTTTCCAAGCCTCTGTTTTGCAGAAGTAGGTTTTTTCCACCACCCTATTCAAGCCTAACCCCTCTAGAGTTTTACTAGTGAAAGCAGAGATACTGTCAAGTCCGAAGTTCAGCAGTTTTGAAAAACATCAGTGTAAGTAATCCACTTGCTCTTACTAAGTTAAATTTCAAATATATTTCTGAAATTTATATTCAAAATAATTAACACTAAAAAACTTTCACAACTATTTTAAGAAGAATGTTTTCAGTTACAGATTTGAGTAGTGGGAGAAATAATAAGATGGAAAAAATATTCCTTTGTGATAAACATTTATTTTATAAAAGTAAACAAATAAAATATTCCTGAAGTACTTAGCCATCAGTATTTGAAGGCCTGTGGCAGCATCTGAAAAACAAAAAAGGAAATAATTGATTAGCAGATTTGTTTGATCTGCTCAGGGATCAAAGGGACAAATACTGTCTACAGGGATGAAAGAGTGGAGAGCTGCTCTCCATACTGCCTCAGTTATCTGGTTATTCGCATATTATTGCTGTATATTAGAGCTGCCTGTACCTGACCCTCTGTCATGCTCGAGTCAAAAAAACCAAACAAAACAAAAGTAGGTATATTGTGCTGCAATTCTGAAAGGTTTCTTGCTAATCAGACATGAAAAAATGTAAAGTCTGTTAAGATGTAATACTGAATCTGGATTTCGATTTGTAAGCAGTATTGACTTTAATTGTCTATGATATAATTGTAGCTGTATTAAAAAAAAAAAACAAAAACAAAACCAAACAAACAAAAAACCAAACAAACAAAGCAGAAAAAAAGCATGTGTTTAATTCCAAGCATGGGAATGTTTTGAGGACCAAAACCACCTAAGTATCTGATAGCATGATATATTAGTAATCCACCTAAACCCTAAATGGCAGATATTTGTGTGTGTTCTGCTTCGGTTGTACCGAGGCCAAAAAAAATTAATTATGAAATTTTGAAGCATTGCAGTATTATAAAGTTATAAAGTACTGAAATCAAGTGAGG
This sequence comes from Forpus xanthops, assembly GCA_032466535.1. Classification (NCBI taxonomy): domain Eukaryota; kingdom Metazoa; phylum Chordata; class Aves; order Psittaciformes; family Psittacidae; genus Forpus; species Forpus xanthops. The sequence continues at coordinate 17,615 of JASSUY010047637.1, forward strand.
AATAATTGTAGCACTGTCATCCCATTCCTACATATGTCTAGCGTTTGGGTTTGGGATATCAAAATAAAACACAGCAAAATACACACTATTTTATATACTGTGTGAAGATACAACGTTTATCCCTTGTATTCTCTTTGTAGATTTAACTGCTTTGTTTTGGTGTATTCTTGTAGAAGGCACATTCACTAACTAATTTACTTCAGAAATATTTTTTTTCTTTTTTTTTTTTAAAGCAACTTATCCCTCAGGTCTGAATCCCTAATTAAGTACACAGTTATGTGAATACACATGCACTATTATTAGTATGAATCTGTGCACCAAGTGATGCTTTTACTATATCTTAAATTCATTTCCATTTAATTTAAAAGTTGCTGGGTTACTTTTTTCACTTGGAATACATGAAATGCATAATTTGACTCAGTGCCTAAATATGGCAGACATTTCTTTAGCTATTCTACCAGAAGATAAAAATATTTGTGAGGGCTATGTGAGGTCTGATTGATTGGGCTCTGGAGTCCAACTGTAACCATTTCTTTTATTATTTCTTTTTCTCTGGATGTGAAAAAAATTACATCTGTATCTGGGTCCTTGCCATCTTCATCTATTTTGTCTTCACATCCTTCCAAACCTGTGGGATCCATGGATACGGATGTGGTTACTGCTGAAAGGAATTTTGTGTAGCTCCTAGCAGGGCCTGGGAGATACTTCAAAGAGAAACACATTTACTTAAACAAATTTTATGGAAGATTAAGAGCACTTCCTGAATGGGCTAGGGCAGACAAAAGATATGAGATTCATAATGGAAGGGATTCCCTCCAAAGCCCCAGTTAACAGTTAGTCTTGAGTTTGAAGGCATTACACATTGTTGAGGTGGAGGGAAAATGAATGTTTATATTAACTAGAAATCATACATGATTTATTCTGTAAAATCAGTGAGAATTTACTGCATTTTTCTTTTGGAGATGGAGTTGTTTTGAAATTCAAACACAAAACTACCATCCATTTGGTCTATATTATTAATTTCTAATTGGTAGTGGTTTTACCATTAGAATTGCATAGTAAAATTTCACACCCATGTCCTGCAGCTGCTCCCATAGGAGTTAGTGGCAACACTGTCTGCTAAAGAGCAGACTCATAACCTTAATCAGTTGGTTACTTAGGCATATCAGTTATTATGAATAATAGTATACATATCAGTTTCCATGATTTTGTCATATGTCCCTTTGCTCTGAAAAACAGTTGAAGACACAGTGAGTGACCAACACTGGGAATAATTTCAAGTTAAGCAATAAAAAGCAGCCATACTTCTGACAAAAGTTCCTATTAAAAAAATCCTATTTTTAAGCTATTCTTAACTTCCATGTCACTTTCTCCTTTTCTATAAAAAGAGGAAAAATATTTTTCTAAATTCTTTTAATTAATGCTATTATTCTGATAGTAAACAGAATACTTGCAGGCCAGTGTTTCAGGCATCCATGTTTTTTTCAAATAGAACCTAAAATGGAACATATTCTCTCTTTTTATAACTTGTGCGCCACCACAGAAATCTTTGAAAGCTGTATAGTGAAAGACCAAAATAGCTTGTGTATCTGTGAATCACTAGTGTTCCTTAAAGTTCTTCAGTTATGACATATATCAAAAGCCAAGTTTTCCATTTTTCATTGATTTTGATTGCCAGGAAATAGTTCTAGTCCTTCAAGTCATTATTTGATGAGAATTTTAACCCAACATTAGAGGCACTGCTGTCAAGAGAGGTGTTATTATATCCCATATCCGTTGATCCCACCCTCAGGGTAGCTTTTCTTTTGTGTTATCGTAGACTTTTTCTGTGACTCGAGTATGCAGGACTGCTCTCAATCCCTTCATCACCCACCTTGTCTTGATACCAGATGTTGTGCTGACCCAGGAACAGAACCTTGCATTTGGCGTTGTTGAATCTCACAGTGTTCACACGGACCCACTTCTAGAGCTTGTCCAGGTCCCTCTGAATGGCATCTCATCTCTCATGCTGTCAGGTACACCACTCTGCTTGGAATCAATTGCAGATTTGCTGAGGGTGCACTTGATCCCACTATGTCATTGATGAAGATATTAACCAGTACTGGTCCCAGAACAGACTCCTGAGGGACATAATTTACCACATCTTCATTGCCCAGTCTGTACTCATGCTGATAATTGCCCTAGGCCAGTTGCAGGACCTTGGCCTTGTTGAACTTCATGAGGTTTACAAAGAACTACTTACCAAGTCTGCAAGAGTCCCTGTGGATGGCATCCCTTTCTTCAAGTGTATCAACTGCACCACTCAAATTGGTTTCACTTGTGAACTTTCTGAGGATGCACTCTGGAGCACTAATTGTTACTGATCTCCATCTCAACATTAGGCCATTGACTGCTTACTCAGTCTGGAATAGGCTTATGCTGGCACATAGAGAGGGTGAAAACAAAGCAGAGACAAGCCACAAGTTGCGGAGGAAGGGAGTTATTACATACTTTCATGGCAGTGATGGAATGTTGCCTCAATTTATGAAACTGATTTTCAAAGAGCAGCTTAATACGTTTAAGTTCTGAGCACCAGCTCCAGGCTGTATGAATGAGGGATTTACACAGCTGTTCTACAGCTATTTAATTACTCTTCTGTGTCGCACTGGTAACTTGAGAAGAAGGGAAAAAATTGTATATATTCTATATATGTTTTTGTCCATGTGTTCACGTATACATGCTCAAAGCATGCTCCATTTTTATTATTTTGTTTCTTCACACATTTTTCAAAATGTTTTTTTTTTTTCTTTCACATACTGAAACCTCATGACAGCTGTTTTTGTCCTTTTCTCTCACGTCATGTTTGGGATACTGTCCCCTCCCACTTTTGACTTCTGTTTCTTCAGTAATTCCAAGTGATTCACCTACAGTTCCAGGTTTACTTATGCTGAAATAAAGGCCTTCCCAAGCAAGGTAACATGAGCCCCACATGACCATCATACAGAATTGTTTTAAAAAATCATGCCACAATTGTTCCTTTAAAAAATAACTAATTTCAAAGATATCAACTTCCATTCTACAGCAGGGATTGCTTTGTAACACATTACAGAACTCTAACATATTCAAAAGTACTTCTGTTGAATCTAGAACTGCTCATTTATTTGGTCATATAAGGAAACAACATTGGCCAGGTATAGGAGCCCAGGTGAGGCAGGGTCCGACTCTGTTAGACTCCTATAAAAATGAGAACTAGGACACCACTTGAAACACACTGTTCTACATTTAAAATATTTCAGATCCAACACCAGTACTTTCAACGTGATGTGATTTCAATCCTATCACAAAGCCTGTTTCAGATTGTGACATTGTTTAGGCTATTCAGTATCTGAATTCTATGATAGCTTTGCAGTTTAACTTTTAGGATACTTCACCAAATCCACAACAGTCATTCAGTACCTTTCTCAATATTTTCGCCAGAGTCTGGGGCCTGAAACTGTGAGAACAAGGACAGTCACTCCTACTGGCTGTTAACAGAAGTACACTGCCTGTTAGTGTGGAGGGTCTCTGGTATCTCTAATGGTATCTTGTCCAAAGACTGAGTAGAAAGATTTTGAAAGCAGTCAGTAAGCCATATGTCATGCAGAGATCCTATTGCAGCTGGAGAATCTTTATAAATGTAGTAAAGTATAGTAAGGACAAATGCATTCAATTTCAGCTCAATTAAGATTCCCCAAAACATGTAACCCTCACACTTTATGGTACCTCACCATGTTACCAGGTTGTTTTCATTCACAAATCCTTAGAAACACGCAATTTACTCAGTTTTTAGTTTAATACTTTCTCCGTACAAAATGGGATCATAGGGGGAGACAAGAGAAGTTTGATGATGGTCTGATTCCATTGCAGTGACAGTCCACTCTTTCAAGTTTTTTTTTGTAGATACCCTCAGTTCAGATTTGAGGCTTTATGAAAATATTAGTTTATTCCTTCTTACAGATATCCTTGCTTGTTGAACCATAAGCCAAAACCCTACTCTTAATATGTAATCATAGAATCATAGAATAGTTAGGGTTGGAAAGGATCTTAAGATCATCTAGTTCCAACCCCCCTGTCATGGGCAGGGACACCTCACACTAAACCATGTCACCCAAGGCTATGTCCAGCCTGGCCTTGAACACTATCAGCGATGGAGCATTCATAACTTCCCTGGGCAACCCATTCCAGTGCCTCACCACCCTTACAGTAGAGAATTTCTTCCTCAGATCCAATCTAAACTTCCCCTGTTTAACTTTGAACCCATTGCCCCTTGTCCTATCACTACAGTCCCTAACAAAGAGTCCTTCCCCGTCATCCCTATAGGCCCCCTTCAGATACTGGAAGGCTTTTATGAGGAGTCTACGCAGCCTTCTCTTTTCCAGGCTGAAGAGCCACAACTCTCTCAGCCTATATTCATATGGGACGTGCTTCAGTCCCTCGTCATCCTCGTGGCCCTCCTCTGCACTTGTTCCAACACTTCCATGTCCTTCTTATGTTGAGGACACCAGAACTGCACACAGTACTCCCAGTGAGATCTTAGGAGAGCAGAGTAGAGGGGCAGGATCGTCTCCTTCTACCTACTGGTCACATTTCTTTTGATGCAGCCCAGGATATGGTTGGCTCTTTGGGCTGCAAGTGCACACTGCTGGCTCATGTTCATTTTCTCATCGACCAACACCCCCAAGTCCTTCTCTGCAGGGCTGCTGTCAATCTGTTCTCTGCCCAACCTGTAGCTGTGCCCAGGATTGCTCTGACCCAGGTGGAGCACCTTGCACTTGGCATAGTTAAACTTCATGAGGTTGGTATCAGCCCACCTCACAAGCGTGTCAGGGTCCCTCTGGATGGCATTCCTTCCCTCCATCGTAGCAACCGATCCACACAGCTTGGTGTCATCAGCAAACTTGCTGAGGGCACACTCAGTCCCGTGCTCCATGTTACCAACAACAGTGTTGAACAAGACAAATTCCAACACCGATCCCTGAGGGACACCACTCGTTACTGGTCTCCAGCTGGACATTGAGCCATCGAGCATGACACTTTGCATGCGGCCATTCAGCCAGTTCTTTATCCACCAATGGTCCACCTATCAAATTGATGACTCTCCAACTTGCATACAAGGATGTTGTATGGGAGAGTGTCGAATGCTTTGCACAAGTCCTGGTAGATTACATCAGCTGCTCTACCCCTGTTCGACAGTTCCATAGCCCCATCATAGAAGGTACAGTACAGAGGTGAGACTGACTGGTCTGTAATTTCCTCACTCCTCCCTTTTTCCAGTCATCGGGAGCTTCACCTGACTGCCGTGTTTCTTCAAATATGATGGACAGTGGCTTAGCAACTTCATTTGTCAGCTCCTTCAGGACCCACGGATGGATTTCATCAGGTCCCATGGGCCTGTATACATTCAGGTTCCTAAGATGGTCTTGAACCAGATCCTCTCCTATGGTGGGCTTAAGCTCTTCATTCTCACAGTCCCTGAATCTCTCTTCCAGGACTTGGGTGGTGTGGTCAGAGCATTTTCCAGTGAAGAATGTGGCAAAGAAGTCATTAAGAACCTCATCTTTCTCCAAATCCAGGGTAGCCAGTTCTCCAGAGAGCATCCAGAGGGGACCCACGTTGTCCCTAGTCTGTCTTTTATTTGTAATGTACCTACAGAATTCTTTCCTGTTATCTTTAACATCCCTATCCAAGTTTAATTCTGACTGGGCCTTAGCTTTCCTAACCTGGTCCCTAGCTTCCCAGACAACATCCCTGTATTCTTCCCAGGCTGCCTCTCCTTGCTTCCACGTTTTATAAGCCTCTTTTTTTTTCCTTTGAATTTTCATTAGCAGGTCCTTACCCATCCAAGGAGGTCTCCTGGCCCTCCTGCAGCACTTCCCTCTAGTTGGGATGCATCGTTTTTGAGCTTGCAGCAGGTGATCCTTGAAGATCAAGCAACAGTCTGCTTTTCCAGTCATCAGGAACTTCACCTGACTGCTATGATTTTTCAAATATGATGGACAGTGGCTTAGCAACTTCATTTCCCAGCTCCTTCAGGACCCATGGATGGATTTCATCAGGTCCCATGGAGTAGGTTGCCCAGGGAAATTGTGACTGCTGCATCACTGGCAGTGTTCAGGGCCAGGTTGGACATAGCCTTGGGTGACATGGTTTAGTAGGAAGTGTCCCTGCCCATGGCAGGGGATTGGAAATAGGTGATCTTAAGGTCCTTTCTAATCCTATTCTATGGTTCTGTAACTTGTGCACGTTCAGATTCCTGAGACGATCTCGAACCAGATCCTCTCCTACAGTGAGCCCAAGGTCTTCATTCTGACAGTTCCTGTGTCTCTCTTCAAGGCTTTGGAGGTGTGGTCATAGCATTTGCCAGTAAAGACTGAGGCAAAGAAGTCATTAAGAACCTCAGCGTTTACCAAATCCAGGGTAGCCAGTTCTACTGACAGCTTCTGGAGAGGGCCCACGTTGTCCTTCACCTGTCTTTTATTTGCAATGCATGTCTGTAATCTGATGGGAACTGAGAATCAGAGAAGCTGATTGTCCCACGAAGTTTGAGATTTTGATTGTTCTACCTATACCTATTGCATCCAAACATAATTTTCTTGTTCTTTTTGTCTGCTAATGATGATCCTGGCCCTTCATTGCAACTGGGGTCAATTAAAAATAGCTTTGTGATGACATCTTTCTTTTTGCATTCCTATGTCTTTCCTTGCTCTCTGCATGTATTTGTATGCAAGTTTCATGGTTAGTATGAAGTAGGTAAGAGCTTCAGTGACTTCTGTTCACAGAGTCAGAGTTATCATGTCTGAGATCCACCATGTTAATGTTTCTTTCTATGGACACCCAATATCTGATGTATTTGCACTCACCTAACTCAAGTTAATTCCATGTTGGAGATAAAAAACACTGAAGAAAGAAAACTACTCTTTCAGAATTTTATACAGGCACATGACAGGCAGAAAAATGGCCCTTTGAGTACTCTGTGCAGTTTTGGGTGCCTTGATATAAAAAGGATGCCAAACTATTACAGTGTGTGTAGAAGAATGGTACTAAGATGGTAAGAGATCTCGAGGACAAGGCTTAAGAGGAGCAGCTGAGGTCACTTTGTTTAGCTTATATAAGGGAAGGCTGACGAGTGGCCTCGTCACAACCTGCAATTTCCTCAAGAGAGGTGGCAAGGAGGTGGTGCTGAGCTCCTCTCTGTGGTGACCAGTGATGGGACACAGGGATATATATGAAGGTATGTCAGGGGAAGCTCAGATTGGATATTAGAAAAAAAGTTCTTGACTGAGAATGTGGTCAGTCACTGGAATGGACTTCCTATGAAAGTGGTCATAGCACCAACCCAGTCATTGTTCAGGGAGCGTACACACGATCCTCTTCGTCATATGGCTTAGCTTTAGGTAAGCCTGCGAGGAGCAAGGATTTGGACTCAGTCCTTATGAGACCCTTTGAGTTCAGATACGCTATGATTCTATGGTGAAAAATTAAGCAAACCCATCACATAGAATTTTCATATAGTCATTTGGTCTAAATCTGCTTCTTCAAAGGGAATGTTCTGCCAGCTTTTAAATCTGTATTGATCACCTCCAGAGTGCTTAATTTCTTCTTTCTTGTCCATCAGTAATGTCCACTTATCTTTCAAAAAATAGCTTTACTGTATTTATAGATCTGTATCTAGTTTGGCTGAATTAAATTAGTTGATGGAGAAGAGGAGGTTCTTACCATTGTTCAGTGACAACTTTCTACTAGAAATGATAATCTGTCAAGTAAAATACATCTTTTTCTTCATGGGGCATCATTTTCTATAAAGGAAACAAAATCTGAAATATTCTATTTAGGAGACAGTCCCACCTGCTGTTGGGAAGTTCTGTTGTGAAATTTCCATGGGTTTGCCTCTTCTCAACCTCTCAAAAGTTGAGTAGCATGCTTTAAATTTGGTTTGTGAAGATTTAAGTTGGAGAAAACATCTGTAAGTCTTGGAGTAAGTCATAAGGGGTTAACACGAGATGTAAAAAAGATAAACCACCCAAAGCCAGTAAAATCTTGTAGGAAGGATTTATCTTAGCTGATACTTATTTTTCCAAACCAAAATCGTTTTTATCTGATACTCAGATAAAATTCAAATGCTAGTAATGTTAGGTAAGTATCTACTATGTATTTAGAAGTACTGTGTTACATTTGACTGTATGTTGGGTTTTGAATGCTGTTTATTTTTATGTTTTATTGTAATGTTGTCTTGTATTATACAAACCCATGAAACCCGCAAAGCAATGAGGCTTTAGCAGTCTTTGCCATTCTGTAATTAAAGACAAAAGCAGAACATGTTATCTAAGGTGGAATTTCATTGCTTATAATTGACCTGTAAACGATTTGTCATTGGTCAGAAAAAGTGTAGCTGTTCTGCACTATTGACCCTTCAGCAGTAGCTTACTGTGTAAGTTTATTCACTAAAAAATATTTATGCAAGAGAAGAATAGAGGCTAAACAGAAACTTTGTGGTGGAATGAGAGTAAATATCATTCTTTCCCTGAAAGCATTTATGAAGTAAGAAATATTCAGATTTGTTTCATCCTTTCAACCAACCTACAATACTCCTTTACTACCTTCCCCTCTAATCTTTTTAAGCATGTAAGCACCATGTACTATTTTGTATGTTCTTATCAAGGTTTCGTCCTTTGTTGATGTGGATAGCCCTAATACTGAGCCTTTGCCAGTACACAGGAGAATATTCCATTTTAAAATTTGCATGCTTGTGCTATAGCTTGTTAAGCTCCACCTGTAAACTTTTGAGGTTTTTTTCTCCAGTCTTCAAACATTACAGTGTTTATTTCTGAATCCTTTTGTCAGAGCCCTGTAGAAATCTCAGTAGGAATTTGCCTTTAATTAGCGCTTCTAATAGGAATGTCAGAAGGAAATGCAACTACCTTAAAGCATAAAAGAATATTAACAGTTTAACTGCCATATTTCTCAACAGTATCTTTTTTATGTTGAAAGAGCGTAAATCAGGACACATTACCAGGAAAAAAAAGAACTCCAATGTTATTTTCAGATAGACTCAGAACAAAATTATCAACTTTTTCTGCATTTCGGTTGAAGCTGTAACTTGGAAGAGGTAGCAAGAGTGCTAATTAATTTAAGACACATTAAAAACAAAGTTCCAAACCACCTCTTTACATTTTTAATAGTAACCCATTAGAAGTGATGTACCAGTAATCATTGTACTAAAGTGTGTATTTAAGTCAAGTAGCCTAGTACAGATTCAAAAATCATATGAGCCTTTCTCACATTCATTTCAAATTAAATATGGTTATTCAGGTAAGGTCTTAAAAACTACAAGAAAGATAGTTTCTCTCTTGTTTACATCTGTTCGTTATGAGGCCAATTGCTGTACTACCATTTTCCTATTGGGAATAGTGTATTACACTTTGAGGAGTTCCATTTCAATAAAGGAACTACTTGTGAAAGGACATAGGGCTCAGTATGAAGGCGGAGGTCACATTAATCCTCTACTCCTAGACAAGTTTATTTCCCAGAGAGTACCACGACATAGTTTCCCCTAGTGGTGCAGGGATGGTCATGTAATGTAGATAAAAATCCTCAAGTGGGGTTTATCTATGCTACAATATAGGTATTTGCATCTGAACCACACTTTGTGATGAACTTTATAGCCTATGGATAAAAATAAGTCCTTTCAAGGAGTAATTGACTTAATCCAAAGGAACACTGATAATAGGTGAGATGATCCACACCCTAGGAAGGCCTGTTTCTCTGACTTTAAAGACAATCTAGACGCTTTAGCTCAGAAATGGATATCTGTAATGTAGACATCTGTGTTTAGATTAGATGAATCCCAGTTCAACTGAGAACCTCATTGTTTTGTGTAGATCTCCTTGGACTGACTTTCCATGATTTTTCTGAAATAAGAGCTCTGGTTTCTAGTGCTGTGTGATGAGTGAATTTGACAGAAAAAGTATGCAGCAGGCAAATGCTATGATTGCTCCAAGGCTGAATTACATAAAAGAAAGCTTGCCCTGGTATGAGTAAATATTTCTCTGATATCTCCATAATAAGAGCTCTGGAGGACTAAAAGTGAAAATCATGAAAATGCATGCAAGTGGTGATAATTTCCTTTATGACAATTTCCCTGAAATAACTGGCTGTAATGACTGTTGTAACAATAACCAAAATCATCTGTACTGTTTGTAGTGGATGTTACCTATAGACAGAATTGTTTAAGGTCCTAGTCATAGTACAGCCTATGACAGAAATATGAAATAGTTTAATTTGTTCCTATTGCAAGTATTTACAGTATTTGTGGGCAGATAGAAGTATCTATCATGTGTCTCTATTCCTTACTGTAGTATTTTTAGTTAAAGAATGGTAAAAAGAAACAGCATCTGGAATGAAGTCTGTTTCACCTACTGAACATGAGTAAGAGTATTTGAATAGCTGGAACTTTGTAAAATAAACTTTTAGTAAGCTCCAGTGGCAATTCTGGGTTTTCAGAGACTCCTTGGAATTAGTGACACCACAATTCAGGCACTGCAATAGTACTGCATTGCAGGTACACTACAGTGAATTGTGAATTGGTGCCAGACTCATTGATCTGGAAGTATAAACATCTGTATCTAAAAAAATTAAAGAATCAAATTCATTGGGCATTTTTTTTTTCTTTGTGTGTGTGTGTGTGTGTGTGTGTGTGTGTGTGTAGAACAGAAGCAGCACTCCAAAACCACTGAAAAGGTGAAGATAGAAATGCAATGGGGTGATCTTATCAGTCAGTTTCTTTAGCAACCATTTGTTTACAAAATACTGGCTTTGAAAGAACCAAAGTTTCCCCACAAATTCTAAATCCAACTTATGTCTGGCCGATGAGGTGGGCACAGAACCACCTGCTTGCAGGTGCCTGAGAAGAGATGTGGTAAAGATAGAATCAAAAGGTAGTAAAAGTAGGTTGGTTAAAGATTAAATTGTGTATTTCAATATTTTCAGTAAAATACCTACTTGATAATAATATACTTTAGGAAGCCAAGCTGCTTTGTAAACACTTAAGCAGTTCTTGTCTCATGTAACTTCTTTACTGGTAATGAATCTTAGTACTGTTTAGGTTGCCTAAAGCCGAGGTTCTTCTCCTTGAAAGCATCTGCTTTTAAACCCATCCAACTTAGATAATTTCCTTTTTCAATAAAAGCTATTCCTGGCTATGTATAAAGCACTAGACTGAGTAAGGTTACCTTGCATACAACTTTTATCATGTTCAAAAATTAATAAAATGCTACAAGTACTTTCTGTTAAATTTTAAAACATTTTAAAGATGCACACGATGAAAATATACAGCTAGCGACACTTTAAAGCAAAATGACCACAACAGCTTGATTCTCAAATTTTATATTATTCTGAGAGTCTAGGAAAACCTCTTAGTTGGTGTCAGTTATATCTGCACTCAGTTTCATTTGCTGCCTTGCCGCAGTTTTAATGTTAACATCATATCCTAAGGTCTTTCTTCTACCTGCCTCCTAGTCTTCCAGCTCTTTTTCCTCTCACTGATGTCATTTGACAGGGAACATACTCCCATGTTTGTATAATTAAGTAAATCATGCACGTATTCAGCATTTGTGAATTGATAGATGTATTAAAATAGGAAAATTTAGAAATAAATAGTACTGCATAAACCACCCGAATCTTGATATTACCAGACTTCTATCAAATTATAAAACCAGGGAACTTTCATTGCCCAAGAATAATGGGAGATGTCTCTCAAGAACATTAGTAAATTACCTGATTTATTTGTTGCTGTACATTCATTTTTATTTCTGCATCACAGTCCAATTTTCAGTCCAGCCTTCCAGCTTTTACATCTGTAATCCTATCTTCTTTTTCCTGGCAATTTATTAGTAGTGTGAAATTATGGACACAATTCTCTGCGGGTGAAAAATTGCACCTACTGAAGAGTAGGTTTGAGAATCAAGCTTCTATATGCATTGATTACTATAGAGCACAATGTGGTATAATAGGTGAGAACCCGCCATGGTTATGAAGATCAAGTCTATTGTAGGTACAAAAGCCTATTCTATGTACATTAAAGAGCCTTGATTATTTAAAGGCATTTGTGCTGTTGGTTATTTTACGCAGGTTATTTACACTGTTGATTAAATTGCTTGCAAAGCAGTCAGATTTCCATACACAAGTAGTCTAACAGAAATATTATGCAGCCAGCAATTTGCCAGTTGTCTGTTGACAAAAAGAGAGAGTAAGCCACTTACTACTGTTTTTATACAATGAATCATTTTTGTAAAAATGGAGCAGTCTAATGAAAATTCAAATGTATTGCTTTTCCCGATTCAAACAGAAATCCAAGCACTTCATATACTCTGCAAATAAGCCTCATTTGCCACAGTGTATCAACTAACAAGCAGTTTCAGTTCCACATGCAGGTTTTAAATAAAATTCTCCAAATTTAAGCAGGTAGTTTCATTTTACTTCCATAAACAGATACTTTCAAAATATTTAGACATCTCTATACCATACTGTTTAAACTACTTGTTCTAAAACATAAACAGGTATCTCAGTGTTTGAGTTACCACCCCATGTCTTTCTCATTTAAGCAGAAAACACAAAAGAATAATTGGAATAATTAGTCAGGAACAATGCTTACGCAGCATGTCAGCCTCTTTTTTTGTGTCTTAATTGTTAGACTACTTAGAGAGAAACTGTGAGCAGACTGGCTCTACAGGAGAGGTGAAATGCATGGTCTCAGTGAACTTATGAGTTGCTTTGCTCTGAATTTCACTAGGGATTGCGTTCTCAGCTAACATAATCCAGAGCAGTGTCACTGTGAGGGAAGGTGTCTCAGAACCAGAAACAAGAGCATAAAATGACTAACCTTACAGGAGGGTTCCTGCCCCTTAGCATGACACACTGCTTTTCTGGGTACTGCATGTCTATAGGACTGAGCCTTGCTAATTTTCTCTTGTACTGCATTCTATAAATTGAGGCACTATTGCCACTACTGCATCTACATATGTGTAGAATCTTATGAACATTTGGTATGTGCTACTGTTGCAGAATACTTTGGGATGATTTTCTTCCCTACTCACCACTGTAACCACCTCATGACATTTCCACCTGACTATGTGGCGCATATATGGCTTGTTGAATGTAGTGCACACATCTGTTGTTATATTGCATATTTTGTTTTTTTAATTATTAAAAGCTGCAGATGTTTTCTCATAAGTGAGGACTTACACTTAAAATTACATTCTCTTTTTTGCACTATATATTTAGAATGTACTTCAACTCTTTGTGAAATTAATGGAAGTTGGATAAGGTCCTGCTCACCAACATTTTTTTTCATGTGCCAGTTGGGAATAAAAACTAAAGATGATCAGATTTCAACCATATTTATGTATTAGTGAACTGGAAAAGATTTATGGCATATTAAGAGAATAAATTTAGAAAAGAGTAAGAATTTCATACTTAATTTGGTCAACTCCCAAAAAAAACCAAACCAAAACACCTTATCTGAAATAGACACCTACTCAAAATAATTGCTTACAAAATTTTCTCTTTTGCAATGAGAATTGCCTAAATTATCAATTGAATGTTATATAAGTCCAGCCATTCATTTTAAATATAGGGAATTTCCCTCATCACTTTCATGACACTGCCATAGTGTTTGGAAAAATTTTCATGGAAATGTAATGTATTTTCCACTAATATATATAGTAGATATTACCTGTATAAAATATATATAGTATATATTATGCTTATAGAGAGGAAGTATGTATTTGTTCTCAGAAAGATCAGCTCATGGGTAGTTTTGAGTTTAAAATCAATTAATAACTTGTAACAAATTAAAGAATGTAGAATTATAGAATGAACTAGGTTGGAAAAGATCATCAAGTCCACCACAAACCTTATCACTGAGGGCCTCATATATGTGGTTTTTGGACACTTCCAGGGACAGTGATTCCACCACTTCCCTGGGCAGCTTGTTCCAATACCTGATTACCCTCTGTGAAGAAATTTTTCCTAATATCCAATCTAGACCTCCCCTGGTGCAGCTTGAGGCCATTACCTCTTGTCTGTGTCAAGGATATGCATTTCCACTCATAAAACTATAGGCCTCCACAGAGCAATAGAAAATGGAATACAACTGCTATGCAATGATATTTCAGTTGTACAGCAAATCAGTTGAACACCTGCAAAAGGTAAGTAGATGCTCTAACATTTTGCTGAGTCAATGTTCACGTAAAGAATTACTGCTCTGGATGAAAAGCAAGTTGTTCTTTGGCAAGGGTTGAATTGCAGTTCAACTATCTGCAAATTTAGAGACCATCTTTAAAAAAAAAATATAGGTAACTTTTTTTGTGAGAAATAACAGAAATACAGCTATTTCTGTATGTAAGATACATATATAATACTAGATTCATTATATCTTTCTTTTAGCTAATTTCAGGTAGCATAGAATATCAGAAATTAAAAAAACAATAGCTGGAATCTTTTTATCATAACTAGAACTGTGAAAAAACACATTCTGAACTGTGTGCCTTACAGGAAAAAACACGTAGTAATAGCTGCTGTATGTGTAGAGAGGAAATGATCTTGAGGGTTGTCATGACTGTGGCCATGTGCTCAGCTTGACTCTTATTTTTTCAGTGACATGGATAACAGAAATTGTATTCGTGATTTCTTGTCAGGATTCTTCAGATCCTGCCTCTGAAAGACCACATGGTTCTTTTACCACACAAAATCTTCCTTTCAACTATCTGTGCACCATGGAATTTGTTCATTTTGTGGGTAATGGGTGGTGTGTGTAATTGAAAGATCGAAAGATGGTTTACTCTGCTGTTCTGTGTTTATGCATAGCCCTGTTTCAGAAGGTTGCATGGTTTATATGTTACTGATTTTTAGCCCTAGAATCAGCACTAAAATGGCTGAAAGAAGAAAAAGTTAAAAACATAATTTTGGAAATCATACAGAATCAACTTTTGTTACTATATATATACATATATAGATATATATAATAATCTCACAAAGGTATTCTGGCTTGTGCTTTCAAGGTCAAATCAAGATTGCATTTTGTAAAGCAGCAGCAAACCTGTGTATTTTTGAGAAGCAATTATTATTATTTAGATGTCTAGCTTTGGAATATTTATCACTGTACTATTGAAGTAAGCTGTGCATCTTCCATCAGTCCGGGGTGTGCTTCAATTAATTTTACCTGAGCTACTAGAAATAAAGATAGAATATCACAATTAAAATTTGACGTCTGTGTCTATGTTTGTAGTAATCTGTGTCCAATAAGTGGAGTGAGAGATCCTTGATTTCTAGAATGAATTCATGCAACTTGTATGACTTTACAAACATCTGTAATAGTAGTACTCCTTTATTGTGCACACATATACAGCTGTATTTTAACAAAATCAAGAAATAGATATTACATCTACATCCTCTAGATTGCAGGTCAGTATGATACTGTCTTTGATATACAAGCCAGTTTTAAGAGATCTCAGCTTGTTATCTACAGCAAGCACGGCTTGTGGCTTTCACAGTGGGCTGCTGCAGCTGTTTGAAGGATAGGGGCACAAACACAGACCACTAAAATGACTCTGGCTAAAACTGAACTATTTTGCAGGTGTATTTTTAATTCAGGTCACATCTGAGATTGATCAGTCTATCTATATGGGCATTGAATGTGTATGAGGAAGTATGTATGTGTTTGTATGTATTTTGTAATACATGTTTCTACCTATATGAAAAGTTTTATGTTAGAAGATAAGCACTATCTGCTGCCACAGAAATACTGAGAATAGAAAAACCCTCAGCACCTCTGGAAAGAATTTGCGGTCTAAAAGAGTTGATTTGTATTCTAATATAAAAATTGCTTTGAAAAATTTCTAGTAAGATCAGTAATTTTTAAGACAATACTTTTTAGTCAATCTTAACATACCATTTAGCTAATAGAATCCCTCTGTGAATCATCATGAAAATTAATTGTTTTTATAAACCCCCAAAACTAATATGAATTGTCTACCAGAAGAAAATGACTTTTAGGTTAACCATTTTTGCTTTGTAAAAGCATAGAAATGTCTATATGAACAGTGTTGCTTTGTAATGTATCCGTTGCTTATTTGCTTTGATACTGCAGTAACAGCATTTCAGTAGTCTATAGAAAAAAAAAATCTCATTTGTAGCTACCTAAGAAATACATAATTTACTTTTTAATGCAATTAATTACTTAAGTCTCTGCAAAATAAAGGTACTGGGATCTAGAATCTGACCCCACTCTACTTTATCTTTCTTCCTGAATTTGCTTTTATCAGGTCGGTTTTACTTAAGTGACACTGAAATATGGAGATTTTTCCTTCTCTTTTTCCTTTTTTTTTTTTTTTTTTAACCCTGAACCAGCTTATCTGTTGCAAGGCCTAGATTGTGAACACGAGCTTTGATGTTAACAGCCCAGTGCCTTTCCTTTTTATTTGGGGCATTAAGTTCAATTACATATTCAAAGTATCTCTTCAGTGATTTTGCTGCATTTTTTCAATAGTTAAAATAACTGAGGTATTTTTAGTATGCTTTCCTTGGTGTTTCAATCTTATAGATGTGACTCAGACCAAATCCTGTTCTGTCAATTTCACTGATTTCAAACCTCTGTATTAGTATTCACAGGCCAGTGTAGCATGTTTCTGTTTCAAAAGCAGTATACTTGAAGAAGTTTCCTGAAAGCACGTCAGCCAAAAGAATGTTTACTGCCTTTTGTTTTGTGATATATAAAATTACATATTAATAAAGAACTGCATTTTAGAAATTCTTACTCCTTGGAAAATATATTAAGTTCATCTTGATGTTTACTGACCACTGTAATGAGAAGCAAGCTTGTAAGTCTTACAGTGTTTCAAAGCTGTTCTGCTTTATGGAAATACAATTGCTTCATATGCTTTAAGAGATGGGGAAAAAAACATCAAAATAATTTTAACTGAATGGCCTCATATAAGTCCAGATTTAAAAAGCTCATTTATCTACTAAACCTTTTAACATCATTTTTGAGATCCAGTCATGGAGTTCCTTTGACAAGGTAAGATAGCTTATTTCAAAAAAAATCAAAGCAAATGGAAGGGTGGTATGAGTCAGCAGATAACCTGTTTCTACTTCCAGCTCTCCAAGATAAAAAAGCCAGGTCAGTTTGCCTCCAAAGTTCCCAATTGGGAAAATAAGATATTGAAAAAATTACATCTCCTGTTGTAATAGCTGGAAAGATACTTTTTAAAATTAGGAAAGATTATCAAGCTTCATTTAGATGCTTCAGGAAGGTAAAATGAGCACAGAGAAACAGAAGAAATAGTCACAGGACAAACAAAGCGAAGAGAGGTGGCACTCCCACTTAAGGGCAGGGTGCTGGTAGAATAGCTACCAGCCTCTGAAACGATTTCCTAAAATTACTGTTGCTATTGGCAATGGGCTTGATCTTTATTTGCTCATAATTGCAAATGTTACATACTACAAATCTTTTACAGCTATTGCTAGTTCTTCTATACTTCTGAAAGTCACCACGTTTCTGGTGTTTCTGTATTTTAAACCTTTTCAAACACACAGAATTTTAAAATGTGTTTGATTTTTACATGTCCCAGGCCAAGAGTCAGATAGCCACACTTCCATTAAATAGTAACATGTTCAATAAACAGTGCTTTGGCAATCAGTATATGTACTATCCTGTTGACAGGGTACAAGAATCTGACCATGAATGAACAGGTTTAGAATGTGCAGAAAGACTGAAAGATGCATGAGCTCAGACTTTACTGAGAAAAATTAAGAGATGAGTCAGAAGCGGAACATTCCAATGAGAAGTCCGTGTTTCAGCAAGTCAGAATGAGTACCTGAACATGTATTCCATGTTTCATCTCAGTTTGGAAAAAAACCAAGATCCTGCTAATGAGGTTTCACAAAGCCAAGCCCCTGACTTCTGCGGTGTACTTACCATGAAGAAAATTAGAATGTGTAAACCACCGTTACGTCTACCATAGACAGGTGAATATACAACTAACTAATAAGTCAGGAAGCCAGTCATGCAGCACAGAAGTGAAAGTATTTTGAAAAGATGAGGTAATACATTCAACAACTTCTGTATTGAAAAGCAGTAGTTTTATCACTATAGAATAAGAGCTTTTAAGCTTACCTGACTACCCATCCCAGGATATTGTATGAGTCTTTTCCATGCCTTTGGAGTGATTCTTTTAAGTAAGTTGTAACATCTACAGAAATTCAGTCTCAGTCTAGATCAGTGGTTCTGTATTTTTGAGGGAGTACAGGGGGTTAAAATTATCTTGGCAGGAGAGTACAAAGAAAGTTCTCTTTGGCTTTTTTCCCAAGGATGTGCAGTGGCATCAACAGGGAAGAGTGCAATAGCAACAGCTTTTAGGACATCAAAAGTGTCAGCATCAGAAACAGCAGCAGCATGAACAGACTGTGCTGATAGTGCTTCTTTCTTGCTCTGCCATTGGAAAGTTGGCACCTGCAAACAGTTATCATAAAGTGGAATCCAAATTATCATAGTCATTTACAGTTCTGAGATTCAGGAAAGCATTGTCCAGTATTGACAGACTGGAACATATCTTTCTGGTTACTAGGTCAAAGCATCTGCCACCCTGGATCAATGCAGCAGGAGGGACTTCAGAGGAAGGACATCAGATAACACCAGCTAGAAGTCTGACCCCATGCTGAATGATCATCTGCTCTAATGCCCTCCAGAGACATAAACTAGGTCCTCTTCCAGCCACAATCAGAGAATAATATGGTAGCAGCTAATGAGTTAAATCTAACTTTCTGCCTTAAACAGAAAGCTTCTAGTTGTGAAATGCAAAGAGGAAAAGGTATGCAGTTGGGTACTGCCTTATAGGATGAGTGCTAAATTACATAGGGAGCATCCTCTTCCTATGGAAAGTTTTGTGTAGAAAAATTATAATTATCTTGGTTGTCATTTTGTTTTTGAAAAAAAAAAAAATTATTAATTATTTATTAAAAAAAATTTATTATTTATTATGAAATTGTCCTGGGTTCAGCAGCAGCAGTCATTTTTCTCCTTCTTGGTAGCTGGTGCAGCACTGTATTTTTGATTTTGGGCCTGGGAACTGCGCTGATAACACCAGTGTTTTCAGTTACTGCTTGGTAATGTTTTGGTCTGACCAAGGATTTTCTGAGCCTCATGCTCTGCCAGGGAGGAGGGGAAGCTGGGAGGAAGCCAGGAGGAAGCAGAGACAGGACACCTGATCCAAACTGACCAGAGGTATTCCATACCACAGCACATCGTGCCCACGATGTAAAAATGGAGAGCAGAGACCCAGAAGGGTGGGGGTGCACTGCTTGGTCGGGCTGGGTTTAGGTGGTGAGCGATTGTATTGTTTCCTTGTATTTGTCTTCTCATTATTATTATTGGTGGTAGCAGTAGTGGTTTTGTGTTATACTTTAGTTACTAAACTGTTCTTATCTCAATCTGGGGGAGTAACATTCTTCCAGTTCTCCTTCCCATCCCTCCGGGAGCAGGGGGAATAAAGAGGGGGGAGTGAGTGAGCAAAACTGTGTGGCTGAGAGGCTTAAGCCATGACATAAATTTAAAAAAACACAGCATCTTAAGGAGGATTGGAGCAAGTCCAGAGTGGGGCCACAAGGATGATAAGGGGACTAGAGCACCTCCCATTAAGAACCAGGCTGAGAAAACTGGGGCTGTTCAGCCTGGAGAAGAGAAGGCTGCATGGAAACCTCATAGCAGCCTTTCAGTATCTGAAGGGGGTCTACAAGGATGCTGGGGAGGGTCTCTTCATTAGGGACTGTAGTGATAGGACAAGAGGTAATAGGTTTTAACTTTAACAGGGAAGTTCAGGTTAGATATTAGGAAGGAGTTCTTTACTGTGAGGGTGATGAGGCACTGGAACAAGTTGTTCAATGAAGTTGTCAATGCCCCATCCCTGGCAGTGTTAAAGGTCAGGTTAGACAGAGTTTAGGCAACATGGTCTAGTGTGAGGCATCCCTACCCATGGCAGGGGATTGGAGCTAGGTGATCTTAAGGTCCTTTCCAACCCTAACTGTTCTATAATTCTGTGAACTCTTAGTTAATGTATGGTAACTCTGCAAGACAAAAAAAAAACTGCATCTCTTAAGTCTCATGTCTTCTTGCATGTAAAATGCTATCACCAGTCAAATAACTTTCAGCAATTAGTCTGATTCTCTTCACTGAACTGCATGAGCTGTGGAAGTACTCAGGTCACAAAATTCTTCATATAAATATAGTTTCCTCATGCAGACAGCTATGTATGTTGATAGCTTGGCCTCAGTTAAACTAGTAGAACTTTAAGAGAATACAACACTGCAAAAATATAAAGTAACATTTTGGAAATAGGAAGGTTTGCAATTCTGTTATGGGTATGACTCAGATAAGAAGTTTCTTAGTCAGATCTTTTTCCATTACTAGGATTATATTCTTTCTACCAGGCCCAGGTGTCCCAGATGTTTGTCACGGTGAAGGATGCAGTAATACAGTTAAAATCAGCACCCTGTTGGGTGGTAGATCTGCCAGTTCTAAAGTGGCTTTTACAGTAAACTGCACTGTAGTCGGTGGTTGGAGATGGAGTAATAAAATCTACAGGCTAATATGAAGCCCTCAATAAAAAACTCAATATTTTTATAATCCCTCTAAATATAATTGGAATCACACAGTTTGTATGGCTAGCAAGAATTATTTTGACACCATGAAGTTTTTTTGGTAAAAATATGTCTGTAGCATTTATAAAACTTTTCAGTGTATATTATTTTGGGGTCAGAACTGATAGCTGAAGATGCAGTTAATATGTATTGGCACTCTTTGTGACAAATTCTCGTTACTGGTGTCTTGGTCTTTGGCTGTTTTTTTGGCTTCTTCATGTGCATGCATGTGCGCACACACACTTGAAAGTTCAGGTATTGACTGAGTGAGATATGATGGTAGCCTATTGGTGAACATAGCCAATACCAGTTCTTTTTCTTCTCAGCTTTCTTCTCTTCAAATATAGAAGAAAAAAAAAAGAAAAAAAAAAAAAAAAGAAAAAAAAAGAAAAATGCTTATAATCACAATTTTGCCTGAGGTTATGTTATGTCAAGTAACTGTAAGATTAATGCAGTAGTGAGTAGGTGATAAGTAAATCTTTTGTTTGGACTGGTAGGCTTCCATTTTAAGCCACTTGCAATTCAAAAATATAAGCATTTCTAAATCTTTCTGCAGATGCCAGCTGCAAAGCTGTCATTGTGATGAGTATTTTTGTATTGTGCAGTGCCCCTCTGGTTTCACCTATTTGGAACTCAGAAAAGAGAAAGGGGATATAATAAGCCTTATGCTTTTGTTCAAGCCTGTTTCCAACAAAAGTCTTTCAGTAAGAAAGTGCAATAACAATAGAGGAATAAACACAAAGCAGATTGCAGTGCAGCAGCACATCTCAAAAACCTTGCTCAGCCACCTTAATAAAGTTCAGCACAGGTTCAGTACAAAGGGTTCCCTTGCCCTTACCCCAATGAATTAGCCTTTCACATGAGTTTGGAGAGTAGAAATGAGGCAGGACAGTTAGCACACAACAACAGCAGGAAATGTAGGTTTAGAATTCAAGAGAAAACTCTAACCAGATCCAGATATATCTTGTTACCTAGGCACTTTTTTGAAACTGCAGTAAGTTGATGCAGAAACTTATGTCACTGACTGCTAATGCAGTAATAGGATATTTAACATGAGAGATGATACATTTGGGTAGTCTTTATATAATTCCATCATCTAATTTCATTTTCTCTGATATTTCCATAAGGAATAGTCTACATGCAGACAGTCCTGCTTAGAAAAAAATAAGGAAATCATGCCTGGCTGTCCTTTTTCTTACCTACTGTAAAGACACAAGAATTTGACGCAAATATCACATTTGCACTAACCAAAACAGCACTAAATGCTCTGTGAAGTGGCTTGAATATGTTTTTGTAGTTGAATGCAGCTTTCTTTAAGTTTCTTTTTGGGGTACATTGCTTTGGCTAGACTGTAAGTACAAGTCTTGATGTGTGCCAGGGTACTTTGTGATTCTGAACTTTCCTCTGAAGACAGTGTCTGGTTTGTCCACTTCTAAGCAAACAGAAAATAAAAAACCAGGACACACTACGTTAAAACCATGAATGTAGCCCACTTCTAAAACAGAAGATTTACATGGAATTTGGCTACTGCAGTAGCCTTTCTGGGATGTTTGGAATAGGAATGTGAATTTAACAAGATAACTCTTTTACTTCCTCAAAAAAAGGGTTATAGTAACTGCCCTTACAAAAAAATCTCTAAAGCTATTTTAGCCTGGAAACCAATCTTAGAGACAATGGTACTTTGTGATTACATACTCACTACATTAGACTGATCCCTCTAGTGCTGCATGGAAGCGGCATTCAAAAGCTAGAGTAACAAATGTACTGAGCAGCATTCCTCTGAGTAATGGTGACCCCTAACTAGTGTATGTCTGTCCAGGCTGTCAACGCTTCTGGTTATCTTTCAGATTGAAAAAGAGACACACAGGAGGGTCAAACACTGAATGACGGAAAATACCCTAGGGAATTGTGCTCCTAAATGGATGTGCTATGTATCCACATAGCTTTGCTACATGTAATGTAGGAAAGTTTGACATTCCAACCAGTGCTAAGAGGGCAGGGCATGAAAAGGAGGAGGAGAGGAATTTAACAGATGTGGCCTTTTCTTTCTCAGTCAGTGTAACTCTATGCCTGAGTTTTTTGATCTAACAGTCTCCTTCAGTAAGTATGTAAGATTTATAATAAAATGAGCCCAAAAATGTACACATGGTGTCAAGCTGTCAAACTGCACTGATTCCCTCCACATATAAGTTGAATATCATTTTGTGGGCCAACTGATGCCATTAGTTGTACCAACACAAATGGTCTTAGATTTTTGTGTTAGTAATATCAATGTCATGATTCATTATAATGGAGATACCATTATTAAAGACAACTATCTTTTCTTTTCAAACCAGCTAAATATTGGTGAAACTACAATTGTGTGGCAAGCCCAGCCAGTATTGCTAAAATGTTTTTAATTAGGGTAGGACTGTATTTTTGTGAGTCAGGAGTAATTGAGTAGGTACCAATGATTGTGTTGGTTTTCAGTACGCTTTTACATGCTAGAAATACCTCATAGAAACAAAAAGGGAACCTTTGGTTATGTATTCATGGACAACTCAGCCTACTCCATATTTCCAAGAAGTGCAAAGTACTATAGAAATACCTGTATGTAAAGTTCTCTAGCTTACTGATAACTGAAGATGCTTTAGCTCAGCCCTTTAGGCTAGAATGCTGGCATTATACATAAATGCCATATAGACAGAAATGAAATGTAACCAGTACTCATATGCTGGGCAGCAGGTAGTTTGTTCATGAGCAAATCATTCCTCGAACCCAAAAATACAGAATCATAGAAAATCAGCTAGGTAGGAAAAGACCTTTAAGATCATCAAGTCCAACCATTATCCCAGGACTGCCAAGACCACCACTAAACTGAGGGCCTCATCTACATGGTTTTTGAACACTTCCAGGGACAATTGTGAACAATTCCAGTGATTCCTCCACTTCCCTGAGAAGTCTGTTCCTGTTCCTCTCTGTGAAGAAATTTTTCCAAATATCCAAACTAAACCTTTTGCTGGCACAGCTTGAGGCCCTTACCTCTTGTTCTACTGTTTGTTGCTTGGGAGAAGAGACTGATCCCCACCTCAACTACAACCTCCTTTCAGGTAGTTATAGAGAGCAATAAGGTCCCCCTTGAGCCTTCTCTTCTTCAGACTAAACAACACCAGTTATCTCAGCTGTTCCTCATAGGATGGATTCTCCAGACCCTTCACCAGCTTCATTGCCCTTCTCTGGCCTTGCTCCAGCACTCCAATGTCTTTCTTGTAGTGAGGAGCCCAGAACTGAACACAGGATTTGAAGTGCAGCCTCACCAGTACTGTGTACAGGGGGATGATCACTGCTCTCTGGCCCAGCTGGCTATGCTATTTTTGATACAGGCCAAGATGCTGTTGGCCTTCTTGGCTGCCTGGGCACACTGCAGGCTCCTGTTCAGCTGTCAGTCATCACCCTGAAGTCCCTTTCTGCCAAACAGCTTTCCAGCCACACTTCCCCAGGCCTGTAGAGCTGCATGGGGTGGTTGTGACCCTAATGTAGGACGTGGTACTTTGCCTTATTGAACCTCATACCATTGGCCACAGCCCATTGATCCAGCTGAATGTAGATCAGCTGCCTTATGCCAACCAACTCTTTAAATAACTAGAAGTCTGACACTTGGAAGTACTGGCCTGTGAGGAGAAAGTAGCTGGATTACAGTAACAGGTTCGCAGCAGCAGTTCAAAGTGACAGGGAAATTGCAATCTTTTTTTTTTTTTCCACTTTTTTTTTTTTTTCCACTTTTTTTTTTTTTCCACTTTTTTTTTTTTTTTTTTTTTCCAGGAAAACTACACAGATATACCCAGAATATCAGAGAACTGAGATGTTTGCAAACGGTAGTACTGGCTGTTAGCATTCACCAAATTATTATTTTCTCCTTCAAACAAATTAAAGAGTGCTGTGCTATGGAAAATCTGGTCTGCCCAAGAATGATGTTGTGGTATTTCTGTACTGGTTGTGTTGGACTGATTTAATTATAGCAATTTACACTCACGGTCTTTTGGACAATGCACTGAAATGATATATCTTACTTAGAAACCTAAAACCTTCCAAGGCACGTGAAGAGCAACCGTAAATTACTACTCCCTTATTTAAACCAACCAGGAATCTGTCAGATGAGCCACAAAAAAGTATAGGTGGCTGTTTTTCAGACAGACCTTTGTCCATGCCACTGAATGGACTGGACTCTTATTATAGGCACCACTGTGCCTATATTAAAAAAAGCATTAGGATCACCAGTGCTTCATGCTTACATGGTCAAAAAGCATGTTTGGCTATTGACTGGTAAGATCATCACACACAATTCTCTCACCAGATTGAAGTACACCATCTAGGTGCAATGAACCTGGATAAGGTGCAACATTGTTGTTTTGATCAAAGTGGGGCTTAAAAGAAACATTCTCAGATCATGTTTCTGCTGTTCTGTTTAATGGATTAATAAAATCTCAAAACACATCTTTAACTGCTGTTGATACATTCAGGTTATCTTCAAATTCACATCACTGTTATCAACAAAAATTACTGTATTTTTCACAGCTGTGGCACCTCTCCAGTTAGGAAAATACAAGCCTAATGTGATATTTTATAACACCATAAATGCTACTAGCATCATTACACACAGAACCTTCTATTTCACATGCTAACCCCAATCAGAATCTCATATTTTAACAATTAATATGGGTCAGTAACAATCGATGAGTATTGTAATTTTCATTATGAATCTCATACTGGTGTGCTAAGCATAGCCATTTTTAGACTAATTGCATTCGTGAATTGTAAGCACATTTATGATTAATATTATGTGGTACCTGTTGCATTGTGATCTCTTGCACAAAAATGTTACATTTTCATAAAGTGTCATATTTATCCAAAGATGAGGCTAAGCAATTCAGAAGTGTCTACATTGCTAGCAGGGTATAGAAGAGCCTACTTATAAAATGGTTAAAATGGAGCAAATGGTGTGGATTCAGAATATTCTGATTCATGGATTGAGTTTTAGATTTCCTTAGAGGCCTTAGCATAATTAGGCAAAGTTGGGAAAGTATTTATTATTTAAAAGTTATATTTTATCTCCTGGTGATCCAAAACAGATAAATTTTCATTGTCTTTCTTACTCAAAGACAAGAAGACTCATAGAGGAATAGCTTGCTAGTCAGTGACTGTCATGGGTTCAGCTTAAACCATGACAGTGACTAACATCAATACTCTTTTGTGAGTATTTACACATATACATATGTTTGACATTCACATAGAATCATAGAGTAATTAGGGTTGGAAAGGATCTTAAGATCATGAAGTTCCAACCCCCTCTGCCACGAGCAGGGACACCACATAGTTGAATATGATCAAGGATTAATTAATTCAGAATTGTTCATTTGTTTTTTGGGGGGGAGATTGGCTTACACTATTCGTTGCCTCTGAAGGAATTCAGAGAGTTTTTCTCAGAGCAGTTGCTGCTCCTAATCCTTTCAAAGAGAATATGTACTGAATATTTTGTCAAAGACTGAGAACTGCAGCTCATTTGTTGAAAGTATAAAAAGACAAAGTATCTGCATTACATAAAGAAGCATGTATGATCTTTATTAATGGGAGTATGGCCATTTGAACCTGCGTGTAGGAAGAAACAGGGACTCTGATGGAGCAACATGGATTTGGACAACTGTAACAGAATTACAGAGCTTTTTGAGACCAGAAGAAATCTTAATCCAACACGCTGAAGCGAAGCAGGCGCACATGCACCTGGATTATCCACATTTTGTTCTTTGCCATATCTTTTTCTTAAAAGCATACAGCCAAGAATGATTCTACGTTGTCACTACGTAACCCATTCCAACATTAAACAGTTCTGATAACTGTTTTTACCTGCGGTTCCATTATTTTAACTAGGAACACGAAGATGCACTCAAAGGTGCTCTTAAAGGTGTGTTTGAAACAGGTAGCAAGGCAAGTTATGGAGTCTTAAATGGTTCTAAGGCTAACATACTTCTTGAGTCCTAGTGAAAATGCCTCAACAGTAGTAGCAGCTTTTCCCTTCAGCTTGCACAATGTAAAGGAAATGGGGTCATGAAGAACCAAATTAGTTGAACTGTAATTCTTGGATTTAAATTTGGTGAATAATTTTTATAGATTAGCCTGTATTTTTTCCTTTTTTTTTTCAAAGAATTACTATCATTTCAGGTTGTTTTGTGGAGATAGCATTCATAACATGTTGTGTTTTTTTTTTTTTTTAAATGGTGCTAGCATTTTCACCTTAAAGTATATTGTGTTTTCTTACTTACCCATATGGAGATCTAGTTACATTTTTAAGTGCTTACAAATTTGTTTTTAATTTAAAAGTTGGGTGTTCTCTTTTTTCCCCAGAGTGATCTTATTAGTCATATACTAGGCTATTCTACCAAATGTCCGAGTAGATTGACACCTAAATGGACCAAACAAAAGTTTTATGAAAAACTGTGAATGATTATAACCTCAAGTGTTATTCCATTTGCCCAAATCCTGTATGTGGTACAAGTTCAGATTCGACTTTCTAGTTAAAAACATTTAAAATACCCAGTGTGTGTATGTGTGTCTTTTTATTAAAAGTATATTCAGCATTATTTAATAAAAGCAGATTTTTGTGAATTCTTTTAATTCCATCAAACCCTGGGTTGTTTTGTTTTGTTTTGGTTGGTTGGTTGGTTTTTTTTTAGGGTGGAAGGTTTTGGGATTTTTTTTTCTGCTACTACAAAAGTTTTATATGAACTTGTTTTCAGCTGTTCCATTTAATGATACCATGAACTATTGAAAGAATATCTAGTAAGTTTTAGTCACAACAGTATCCTATCCTTCACCTCAACAGCAGATTTTTGTAAGCAGTAATGCTTGTTAAATTGAGTAATGGGAATAATAGATTTGTATGGTCAAGGAGGTTAATGTTCACAATGAGCAATTATTATTTTGACAAGAATACTAAAGAGTTTCAAGACTATCCTTCTAACTGAAAGCACATTATGACTTGAGCTTTACTACTAGCTGTCAAGCCTAGCTGTCAGGCATATAAAAACTATGATATAAAGGAAGATAATTTTATTATAGTAAGAGACAAAGCAGAGATCGAATTATGACCTTTTTTGTGGTTTTTTTTTTTTAGCTACCCACAGGAAGAAGGAGGCAGAGTTCTCTGCATCTTAAAAAAGGGAAATGGGGGGAGAAAACATCCGGGAGAGGACACTTTCCTACAGATGAAAAAAACTAACAGCAAAAAGCACAATATGATTTTAATGAAGTCAGCATATGTGAATGTCTGTGGGTACTGGTGTGTGACTTCCGTGTCTTTCTTGTAGATATAAAGTAATACTATGGGGGTGGGACAGTGTGCCTGAACAACCTTCCAGGAAGCAGGTCTCTGGTTGACTGATGATCACAGCTACAAGTGATTTCATTTGGTCTTTAGCAGAGATATTTTCTCCTCTGCTCTGTTGGTATGCATTGTAGTCTTGATCATAGCTATGCTGGTCTTTGTCAGAGCTATTATTCAGACCACACTTCCCTGATGAAAGACAAAAAAACATTTACTAGAGGGAGCTCCACCCCCATTTGTTTTATCTGTGGCTGTGACAATAGCTGGCAAGTTTTGTTTCTACTGAGAAGTAACAGCCTTCTCTCCTGACCAAAGCTTAAGTGCTTCTTTCCCTCTATTTATTACATTCACTGAAACACCAAAGAAGTTCTGATCAAAACACCTGAACTTCATAGAATCATAGAACAGTTAGGGTTGGAAAGGAACTTAAGATCATATAGTTCCAAACTCCCTGCTGTGGGCAGGGACACCTCACACTAAACCATGTCACTCAAGTCTCTGTCCAATCCAGCCTTGAACACCACCAGGGATGGAGCATTCACAACTTCTATGGACAACTTGTTTCAGTGCCTCACCACCCTCACAGTAAAGAATTTCTTCCTTATATCCAATCCAAACATCCCCTGCTTAAGCTTGAACCCATTACCCCTTGTTCTCTCACTACAGTCTCTAACAAAGCGACCCTCTCCAGCATCCCTATAGTCTCCCTTCAGATAACAGAAGGCTGCTAAGAGGTCTCCACACAGCCTTTTCTTCTCCAGGCTGAACAGCCCCAACTCTCTCAGCCTGTCTTCATAGGGGAGGTGCTTCAGCCCCTGGTCATCCTCATGGCCTTCCTCTGGACTTGTTCCAACAGTTCCATATCCTTCTTATGTTGAGGACACCAGAACTGTACACAATACTCCAAATGTGGTCTCTGAGAGCAGAGTAGAGGTGCAGGATCACCTCCTTCGACCTGCTGATCACACTCCTTTTGATGCAGCCCAGGATACAGTTGGCTTTCTGGGCTGCAAGCTCACACTGCCGGCTCATGTTCAGTTTCTCATCGACCAACACCCCCAAGTCCTTCTCTGCAGGGGTGCTCTGAATCTCGTCTCTGCCCAACTTGTAGCTGTGCCTGGGATTGCTCTGGCCCAGGTGGAGGACCTTGCACTTCTCATGGTTTAACTTCATCAGATTAGCATCAGCCCACCTCAGAAGTGTGTCAAGGTGCCTCTGGATGACATCCCTTCCCTCCAGCATATCAACTGAACCAAACAGCTTGGTGTCACTGCAAACTTGCTGAGGGCTCACTCAATCCCACTTTCCATGTCACCAACAAAAATGTTGAACAATTTCAATCCCAACACCGCTCCCTGAGGGACTCCTCTCGTTACTGGTCTCCAGCTGGACATTGAACCGTTGGCCACAACTCCTTGCGTGTGGCCATCCAGCCAGTTCTTTATCCACTGGGTGGTCCACTTATCAAATTGATTTCTCTCCAACTTAGAGACAAGGATGTTGTATGGGAGAGTGTTGAATGCTTTGCAGAAGTCCTGGTAGATGACATCCACTGCTCTACTCCTATCCACCAGTTCTGTAGCTCCATCATGGAAGGCCACCAAATTGATCTGTCATGATTTGCCCTTAGTGAAGCTATGCTGATTGTCACCAAGCGCCTTGTTGTTTTTCATGTTCTTCAGCATGCATTCCAGGACAATTCACTCCATGATTTTGCCAGGCACAGAGGTGAAACTGGCTGGTCTGTAGTTCTCTGGGTCTTCTATTTTTACCTTCTTGAAAATGGGGGTTATATTTCCCTTTTTCCAGTCATCGTGAACTTCACCTGACTGCCATGAAGGTTTCATGAAGGTTTGAATCTAGAACCAAATTTCATTGCTGACCTTAACTGTAGAATGGAGGGCAAGTAGAATCCCTTATTAAAGCAGCTTTTTCAGGTATTACAAGGCAAAGACCAATTTGACTGTTTTGGTGTTTTGCTCAACTTACCTTAATGCGCAAGGGAAGTCTTCTGCACTCTTCTGTGGGTGAATTTGTCCAAATAAAAGATGCAGGAAGTCAGGCACATAGAATATAACATAAAAAGGCATTAAAAAAATCTTCTAATGGATTCAGTGATTAAATATGTTGTGCCAAAGATTGTGCTGATACCTTTTGATTCTATTCCATCACTCTTCTGGGGAGTCCAAATCCCCCAAATTTCTTTGTTCTTGGTTTTTGGGTTGATTTTGTTTGGTGGGATTATTTTTATTTTTTTTTTCTGGGGAGGGGGAAGGCGGGAAAGTGGTTGATTTGTGGTTTAGCTTTTTTTCCCCCCCTGCAAACAAATGGAAAAAACAGTTGATAAAAATCCTTTCACATAATTACTGATGTTTTTGACTTTTAAAGAGGCATTTCCTAGTCATGAAAAATTAAATTGGCAAAGCAACTGAAAACAAAGATTGTGTCTTGTAGCCACAAACATTTGAGTCTGAGTTATTAAAAATTGCAAGTTAATATGATGTATATTGAAGATGCTAGACTTTCCATTAATGCTTTTTTGGAAAAATTAAGGCATTTTCACATTGGCTGTATTAATGATGAAAGTAGAGCAGGTATATTGTGCTAAAAAGCAACATATGTAAAATATATTTATTTACTGCTATAATTTTCAGATAATTGTTTCATCTACAGATGCATAGTACTTCAGACTTCCCTCATTTGTTCTTCAGATACGTTATGTAAGTACTGATCATAATAGGATACTTTAAACCGACACATGCACCATCCATAAACCTGCTTGTTCCGTCTAGGCCAGAAGGGCTTCAGGGATCTGCAGAAGCAATTTCTTCTCATTTATCCTGAGTGGTAAGGTCAATTCAGCTTCTGCCATAAATTACAGCAACACTTGGTAGTTCTCATTAGGACTGGTACAGTATCTCTGTGAGACCTCTGTCTCCCAGAAAGTAGCTTCTATGAACACAAATGGAACCAGTTTCTCCAGGGTTCCTGACATACTCAAGAAGTTCAGTATAAGAATGCCAGGAGTTGAATTGCCTGATATTACCGAGGTTATGTTTGAAAGCATTCATGAACTGTGCAAAAATATCTGCTTTTATAACACTGTCAGCTAATGTCTGCCTGTTATGTTCCTTATGTGCTGATTTCTACATCTAATTCTTCCTTGCAAACTATGTTCAACACTGTCCTTTTATAACCTTTGCCTCATCTTCTCTGGTAGCTCAATGAAAGTATACTATACAGTGTGAAATGTGTGGCATAACCATATTTTTTAACTGCCAGACAGTGTTTAAAAATCCAGTTCATAAAGGTTCTATGTTTTTGAGAGTGTTGTGTGTCGTTTCTAGAGGTAAGAAGCTGTTGTTCATTGACCTGCAATGAAGTGCTCTGGTCTTTCAGTATGGAAGATAAGCCAGATATCTTTGGTGCTTCCTAGACACCATAGTGATGATTTTGCAGGTCTCAAAGACAACACTGATCATCTGCTTGCAAGCTCCTGGTTTAAATAAATAATATTTGTAAGTTTTTCTGACTCTTTTCATAGGGATCATATTCTTGGTATGCAGAACAGGCTTCAGATGTCTCAGTGTCATCTTCCTCAGTTTTTTAGGACTGTGCAGAGGGCTGTCAACAAGTTTCAATTGTTCACAGAGGAAAATAGCAAGGACTAGAATGAGGGGTTTTGGAAGAAATGTGGTCTTACATTGGATGAAGGCAGAATCATGGGATGGTCCATCTCTACCTCATGTAAGCCAGCGAAGGAAGAATGAACTTTTGCTGCAGTTCCTGGGTAAGATGACTTATTTTCTTTTGTGTTTGGATAGTGAAAGGTGTGTAAGGCTTTCAGGTCAGACAGGCTCTGGTGACTCTTACAATAGATGAATCTAAATTACTGACTGTGCTAAAGATCCTTTCAAGGAGGCACCCAACTTGGGTGAAACTAAATGGAAGAAATACCAAACTGAGCTCTGTGATCTTTTTTACTTTTGCCCATAGCAAACTTAAAAAGTGGTAGAACATTAGATAAATTCCTTAGGTTTTGATACAGTCATGCTTCCTGTCCTTTTTTCTTAGCATACATCCATGTGCGTGTGTACATGCACACACACAGACACACATACATATATTATCTTTGTCTATATATAATCTTTGGCGGAAGCTCATATATAGGGGAAATTCTGGGAATAATTAAGAAAAGGATACTGCATGCTCCAGCAGACGGAATACATCTTTTTCATTTAAAGCCTTTTTTTTTCTTTACCACCAACTTGCTGCAATTAGGAGGTTGTTGGAGAGATATCAATTGAGATTTGGGAACTGTTTTCTGGAAATGTTTTGAATTAAAATCTAATTGGTAGCTTTCTTTGATAACTATTTTATTGTTGGGTGCAGCTAAATGGAAATCAACCACAAAGGGAACTCAGTTTTGTTTGTCATTAATTTTAACTTGATTTCACAAATGATTTGCATATACAATATTTTCCCTATATGTTCTGTATCATTGTTGAACTCCTGTTAGTAGCAGTTAGACTGATGCAGTGTCATTTTCCCATTTATTTATGTTATTTTAAAATATTCTGCATTACCTTAAGTATGGGTATCAGTAAAATAGTGAAATAGTAGTAAGTGGACTGCAGTGAAACTTCCTGCACTTTATGAAAAACTGTGGAATTAGTGGCCCTGAGGACTAAATCTCATTGTTTTTACCTAAGACATGTTTGAGTGTTGTAGTCAAAGGAAACTTAAACCTACATGGAAAATACATGATCATAACAAGCAAAAACTTGAAAAGATGAAATTACATAGTAACCATGTAATAAGTCAAGGGTCATATTCACAGTCAAGTGATCACTGTTAAACATGTTATCAAGATGGCCATTTCGTAGAATCATAGAATAGTTAGGGCTGGAAAGGACTCCAAGATCACCTATTTCCAACTCCCGTGCCATGGGTAGGGACACCTCCCACTAAACCATGTCACCCAAGGCTATGTCCAACCTGGCCTTGAACACCGCCAGCGATGGAGCATT
>JASSUY010047639.1:0-12389 GCA_032466535.1 Forpus xanthops
TATCAGCACTGTTCCCAAACTGAAAATCCAAAACACAGTGCTACACCAGCTACTACTTAAAGAAAAATGACTGCTGCGGCTGAATCCATGACAAGTCCAGGTAGATGACATCATCTGGGTAGTTTCTGCCCTTCTCAGCCTATTTTGTGATAGGGTCCCAAAGGCCTGCAGAGCATACCCTTCCTGAGACACAGGCTGATCTTCAGGTTTGAGTTCTGTAAAGATGGTGATTTTGAACTCAGTTTGCTTCCATCATGCAGCATAAGCATATCCAGTGAGATCTCAGCTTTTGGCTACCATGAGAAGGCTGCTTCAAAGTGCTTGCCTATAGTTTCTACATAATGGTTGAATATGAATAAGTAAAAAAACCCCGTTCTATTGTTTATTTTTGAAATCCAGGTATCTTCTCCTATGTTCCACACCCTTACTGAGTTACACCTGCAAGAACCTCCCATTAACAAAAGTTCCTGTTTGGTGAAGTCTGTTGCAAAAAGGAAAAAAGCTAGGAAGAGTACCCTAACTAACTAAAAGCTTGTAAGAGTGCACACTAATACTTAAAGCTTTCAGAGAAGGTGTTATTTTCTCTTTTCGTCCTTCAGTAAATGATGCTTTCTTTGAATTTCTCTTTCTTGACTGGCTGTTGCAAGTCCCTATTTCTGCTTAAAATTGTTTCACTGACTAGGAAGATGCCCTGAATCCTGCTACTTAGGGTCTTTGGGAGGCTACCTCTACAATGCATCATCATCCACTTCTTGTTAATCCTTTTAAATTGGGGAGTTGGAAAACAAGTGAAGGACTAATTCCTATTGTAGCATTTAGTGAGAGTTTGACAGTCATTTTCCACATTTCTTAGTGAGGAGAGCTGCTGAGTACTTCTGTGTTTGCTGCTTTTGACCCTGTAAAACTCTAAGGCTCTGGAGCACTTTAAAATCTCCATGCTTACATGAGACTTTAGCTAATATGCAGAGAAAGCTGAGAATAGAAACAGGACTTAATTATTAATTTTGGAGCACTTCTGCACTTAATGAAAGACACCCATTGGTTCTTTCTAACAAAACTGTACATTTCTATAATGGATATTTTAAAGTAACATGCAGTACCAAAAAAGAGTTCAACTGATACGTGATGTTGTATTAAGTCTCCAGAAAAATATATGACAGAAATGACAATAGGTTAATTGAGCTATTTTTTCCTTAGCATTTTATATGGCATTCCAACAGCTATAAAATATTTGACACTGCTTTGCCATTGCCATTAATTTAACAGCATGTTGGCTTAATTCCAATTCCATTGTGTTGTATTTGCTGTTTCTATGGAGGCGGCAGAATAGCATTATTAAGGGAGAAAAGGACCAAAACAATACTTAAGAAATGTCTGAAGCCTTACCCAAATATTGATGGTATGCATTAGTTTTACATATTTTTAAAAGCATGTGAGACAGGCAATGATGGAAAGAGAATTTTTTTTTATTTTTTTCTTCAGCAGCAGACTAGAATTAAAACTTTTATATTTATTACTGTTCTTGGCATAACCTCCAGATACATCCTGAATCTTTCTAGAAAGTTCATATTAAACTCCAAGGATATACAATTCTCGTGGTATAAAATAGCTCACTGAGTATATTACCAATGTGTTTAAAACAATTTATTTAAGATAAAAATGGCTGGATGTGTAAGGAAACTATTTATATCAAAGGAAGAGAGAATGAAGTTTGAAGTTTACCTTAATAGGAATAAAAGACCCCTAGGTTTATATATTATGAAAAGATATTTCAATACCATATTATTATTCTATACTCCACCGAATTATTGCCTGTGGGTGTCATGATAGCATAATTCCATAATTAATACATTTTGTATTTGGAATACAGCAAATACTGAGCAGTTAATGTATACGCTTCATTGTAAAGATGACTTGGGTATTGCATTCTGAATCAAGCTCAGCAAACATGCATCAATATTTCTTGCACTGGGGTGTCTGCTAAAATTAACCTTGATTAGTATGATGAATGTTATTTATTTTTTCTTAAAATATTTTTTAGATGCATAATCTATAGAATCTGCATTTCATTTTTGAGTTGTTGTGTTTCATTTAATTAATTTGCCTCTAAGATTATTTGAAAAAATAAAACAAAATGAAGAGGTAACAGAACTGTTTCCCTTGGATATGCTTGAAGGCATTCTTTCTTAAAGCAGATGCTTAGCTTTTGGCACTGTGAAAACTAGGAAAGAATTTCCATACATTTCATTATCTGTTTTGGTTTGTTATAATAACTTTATTGTTTTTTTCTCACAGAGGTGATTTTATGAGCTGTACACATGAATCTGAAAAATTTCAAAAAGACTTCTGGAAGTAAATTGTGAAAGTATACTGAAGCAGCTACAAATCAGTTGATATGGAGTTTCAAATGATGCCTGAGAAATCTGAATTTTATTGGAAAATTTCATTGCATTTTATTTAATCAATTATTGCTTTTTTGCATTTTTAATATTATATTTCAATCAGAAATACGTATGGAATGAATACCTAATGGATTTCCAGTAAGGAAAGGCAACTTGTCATGTTTTCTAAATAGGTAAATAAAAATAGATCATCAAAGTTTTCCTATGAGTCAACAAAGTCGAATTTGGGAAAGAAAAGCAGAAAAAAACTAATCCCTTAGATGATATATGTAGCTAAATTTACTAAAATGTTATCACCCATTTAAAATTACAATATTTTTTATGGTTTTAGCCATCTTCTCATGTAAAGATGCCATGGTTTAAGCCTTTCAGCAGTTTTGTTCACTCACTGTTCCCTCTTTCTTCCCCCTGCTCCCAGAGGGATGGGAAGAAGAATCGAAAGAATGCAAATCCCACAGGTTGAGATAAGAACAGTTTAGTAACTAGGGTATAACACAAACCACTACTACTACCACCAATAATAATTATGAGAAGGGAAATACAAGGGAAGAGAATACAACCGCTCACCACCTGGTACCAAGCCCGACCCAGCAGTGAATCCCCCCTCTTTTGGATCCCTGCCCTTAGTTTTTTTTACTTCCTGGGTATGATGTGCTATGGTATGGAATACCTCTTTGGTCAGTTTGGGTCAGGTGTCCTGTGGCTGCTTCCTCCAGGCTTCCCCTCCTCCCTGGCTGAGCATGAAACTCAGAAAGTCCTTGGCCAGCCTAAACATTCTAAGCCATAACTAAAAGCACTGGTGTTATCGGTGCTGTTCCCAAGCTGAAAGTCAAAAGCATAGCACTGCACCAGGTACTAAGGAAGAGAAAAATGACTGCTACTGCTGAGCCCATGACAGAACATCACTGAGAATTATATGTCATCACATCACTATTCAAGGGAATAAATAGAAAAATTCCTACTCATATACTCTACAAACAGGGAAAGTTACTGATTTTTAAAGTTGTTTCAGTTTTGCTTCTGCCCCTCAAATGCAAGCTGTGACTGGCTTGAGGTTATCAAGGTTCTTACTTAGTGTATATGCGATTTCTAAATGTGTTCTCCATCTGAAATGCTATCTGTACTATTCTAGCTAATGACAACAAAAATGTCAACAATGCAAATGATAAACTTATTTCTTTCAATTAAATTTTAAGAAACAAACAAAAAAACCCAAACTTCTCTTGCTTATCTAAGGTTACTTTATTCACTAGTAAATGTCTCTAATTCAAATTATCCATTTTGATTCAATGCTAATTATATACCAGAGGCTAAACAAAGGTATCAGAGGTGGAATATTGTAATAAGGTCTTTGAACTAAGTCACTGTTTTTGTAGGTAGACAATGCAACGCAGTGTCATAGAAATATGGGCTTCTATGTAATAAAGAGCATAAAACAGTATTTTAGGAAATAATACAAGTGTCCAACCACAGAGAAGCAAACACAGGGAAGCAACCACAGAGGACAGACTTACCATCACCAGATCTATTCCATTAGATTGATGAAGCTTTTAGTCCTCTGTCATTTATTTAAACAAAATCCAGGTTTGGATTTTGAAGATCTATAGAGAACAAGCTGGATTTCTCATTTTGTAGCTGATTGGACCTTTGTCTACTGCACACAGTATGCTTTGTAATTAAGGGGAATGCTCCTGAGATTTTATTAGAAAGGCCAAAAGACAAATGGGCATAGCAATTATTTGCCTGTATAGAGACATATGATGAAATAATGTGGTCCATTTTATTTATTTGTGAACTTTACATTGCTTTCAAGCTTCTTGTATTGATCATTGCTCAGATGTTAAAAAGTTGCTGGCACTCACAACCCAGTCTAATGTAATGCTTCTTGCTCAGTTCTCTTGTCCATATGCAGAAGTTGTTGCTGGTCTGGAGTTCCTCACATTAAGCCTTAGGTGTTTAAAAATGCCAATAGAACTCAGTACAACAGGATCACCCGAAAGTCTGTCTTATCACTTTGATAGATGTGTTACCCTTGCTATCTTGAATGAATATACCCATTCCTTATGTAGTCCTTATACAAACATAATTAATTTATTTTATACTTGAACCAGTTCCCACCATAGATGTCCAAGATTTTGTGGGTCATCCTCTTTTCTCGTCAGATTTAATTGAAGGAAAAAATACCATCTCTACTGCTACATTTAGTACTCAAAAATATGTGACCTGTGGCTTCCATTTGGAAGGGTCCTTGCTATAGAGTTCATCCCTGTTTACACTGGATAGTCCATGGTGCCTATGGCCTGCAATTACTATTTTCTTTTTTTTTTCCTTATCTTTTTGAAATAAAAAAATTACTATTTTCATTTTTTCAGATCCAAATGCTTAAAATAATCAGTGGTCCACAGGGAATAAACAAATAAAAAAAAAAATCAACCCCAACAACACATCCTCCTCCTTCCAAAAAGAAAACCCAAACCAGACCCAGAGGGATAAAAAACAAACCCCAACCCAAAAACCAGAATTACTTTTTAATAGCATGAAGCTGAGGAAAAGAGTTCTACATACTGGTTCAGGGCATGAAAACTAGGAATATTTGAGAGAAGAAGACTCAGTAATGATGGAAGAACATAAAGGGTGGAGTAAGACAAACATTTTTCCCTAGAAATGGGTCTCTGGTGAAAATGATTTTAAAAAACCCAACCAACCAACCATCCAAACAAACAAAACCTTGCTGCATGGAATATAAATTCACCTTCCTTAATGAAAGTGAAGTTAACCCAAGAAGAGAATTGAGACAGCCAAAGAAAGTAAGGACTTCCTATTCTGTCTCCCAAAATTTAATTAAGGCACTTTAATGAAGCTACTAAGAAGAAAGGAAAGAGGGAAAAACAACAAAACTTCAAATATATAATAAAGTCCTAAACATCTGGGAAAATATATAACATAATGCTTGAAGGCTTCATTGGTCTTTACCAGAGTTCACAAACAGGACAAGCATTGCATAGTTGTTTTACTTTTGGCCTGAGGGACTTGATATTTCATTTTTGAATGGAACCTCTACTTAAAAGTAAAAATAACAGAGATTTGAAATCACCTTCTAGAACTTATTTGGAATATTAGAACAGATCCAGGATGATATTGTCTTTTGATGCATACTTGGCAGTATGGTTATCAAGATTTGCCATCATATGAATGCAAAGATACTTCTTTGGGTTTCTTTAATTATTGGAGAATCTTGTCAGGAGAAATAACTATACCAAAATTTATCAGCCTTTACTTCTGAAAGAGTTATTATCTGGGACACATTCCAACAACAACAACAAAAACAAAAACAAAACAAAAAAAAAAATAAAAAACCCACAAAAAAAACCACACAAACAAACAAACAAAAAAAACAAACCAAAACAAAACAAAAAAACAAAAAAAAAAAAAGCCAAAAAAAAAAAAGAACCAAAAAAAAAAACCACCACAAAAACCCCCCACTTAGCTGAAAAAAAACCAGCTCCCAAATCAGCTCATGGAAGACAAGACTCTATCTATTTCAAAAGATTTTTTAAAACTGAGTCACAACTTTTTATTTCAAAAGATTCATATGCAGTGTTTTGCTAGGAGTCTTTGTTCTGTTTCCATGGAATTTTATTTTTTTCGTCTCACTTCCTATTTTTCCTATAACTTCATGAAAATAAATTAGTATTTGCTTTTAGCATTTTGTGCTTTTTGCTTTGGGTATAGCACGCAGCATTTCTGTGAGGATGTTATAACAAGCCATAAAACATTTATCTCTCACATGAAAATTTCCAACATAGGAATCAGTAATCTAGCTTCTGCTGCATTGTTCTGAGGAAGAAAAGATAAATAAAAGGAAAAAGTTTGTGAAGCAAAAATATTAATATTATTGTATGTATTTAATAGAATAAATTATTACGTAATCTAGGCTTTAAATTTGACTGGTATGTTTGTCTACTGGAAAATAGTAATATAGTGACACAAATACAAAATGTCCACAAGTTAATTTCACCTGGAATGGACATTTTGCAGATGGATAAACCCCAGAGCTTTTCAATAAAATGTCTACTGTCTTCTTACACCTATGATGAACTTCAAAGAGACATTGCCAACTATGTCACTTCACAAATTCGCCAGTCTAAAATACAAGGAAAGAAGCCTTGTGCAATAGGACTTTCTAATGTGCTTCATTTCTGTATTTAAACTTACAGTTCAGGTTCCCTTTTCAGTTTCTTTTTTCCTTTCTTTTTTCTACACATAGGGAATCTTTTGTGAATATATATATATAATTTATATATTTTAGATATATATATATTTTTAATGAGCTTTCATTACTGTAGAGTCATTAACCATAATCTTTCTACAAACAAAAACTAGATGTATGCACAGCATGAGACTTCAGATGTAAATATATAATATGCAAGTATGTATACCTATGTATACACATACAGCTGTCACCTTTAAAGCTGTCAGTGAAGGCCTACAGAATGGCTGAACCACACAAAATGCTGTTATTTAATACTATTGCTCACCTAACTGCTTAGCTACTGATGTAAAGATCTCTGATGCTGTTTTTTAATCTCAACTTCACCTTTGTCTTCCCTCTGGGGAAACTCAGTTCAGTTTGTTTTCCATAAGACTATTTTTCCTCACATTTTAATTTTCTTAAAGATGTTTCTATCTAGCTTTCCAATGTCCTACAGTCAGAACTGTTAGCTTTTGATGTCTTACATTTCTGTATACACAGGCATTTGTTTAGTTATTTAAGTGAACTATAGTCCTAAAAACATATTGCATTTGTCTTACCTCAATCCTATTTTATGTAACATTCTGCCAAAGATTCTATTTCAACCTCCATATTTTCTTGAGTCTTTATCAGCTCAAAATTCTTAGTCTCTCTTTTTCATTCCCTTTGTAAATAAACTACCAACAACAAAAGAAGAGTCAAACGAAAAGCAGAAATGAAGTATCAGTATCTCCTTAGGAGTTTATTTCACCAAAATATTTCTTTAAAAAATTTGGTTTCATAAAACATTTTTATGGTAGAACTATTAATTATGTGTTTTAGCTGAAAGTAATTTCTACTCTAGAAATTGAAGCCATGTAAATTGCTGCATATAAATGGGTCTGAAGAAGAAAATATTTTTCCTTTGCCAGACATACATGTGAGTTTACTGCAGGGGCAGATTATGATACTCCAGACCAGAAGCACTCTTCTGTATCTCATATATCAAACAAGCACTGTCCTCATCTCAATAACTGATTGCATGTTTACTCAATCTGAAAGCATTACTTTTTTTGGCAAATGTTAAATTAATTACTTTTGCATAAAATTATTATATAAGCTACAGTCTACAATATATAAAGACATTTTTGGGGATAATTTTACATATTATTTATAAACTGTAGGTTGAAAAAGGGTAGTTATATAGACTATGCTGGCTCATAGATTGATGATCTTAACTATAAAGACAGCTGCAATACTCACACCACCAAACATAAGCACATAATAGAAGTTCTTCAGACTATGAAATTAGCCATTCTGAAAAATAAAATAATTGACATAAACTGTCGCAAATAAACTCTTTAAATCCAAAGAAGTGTCCAAACTTTTTTTTTTTCCTTTTCACTCTGAATAGTATAAGTTAGCTTCAATGAAGCTTAATGAATCAGTTCCTGAAGTTTTTGAGAACCCATGTTGAGACATTTTTAAGCTGCCTTTCAGTTTATCCTAAATGTGTTTTGCTTTTATATTAATAGAAAAGCAAACAAAAGCCACAGGTATGCTTACTGTATCATATCTACTATTTGGCATAACACTATATTTTCCCCTTTTGTTCATCTCTCACTATTCTGAAAGCCAGAGTTGATGAAGTGTCTTTATATGACTTAATTGACTTCAGGCTGAAAACAAGTTTTCCTAGCAGCTCTTAACATTGATGTGACATTGATAAAACTACATTTGCTCTTTTGTTGGGCTGAATTAGCTGTGTTAGCTTTGCCTTTCTGCTTTGTTCAATCCCATGGGCTTTGAAATCACTTTCCAGAGATAAGCTTGAAAGGATACAAGACAATTTATTCTCTGAGTCCTAAATTTTACATTGTCTTCATGATAGATATCCTCTGGCACACTGGCATCCCATTATAAAAACACCAAGAAGTAAAAGTACACTATTTTTCATGGAGAATATAGGATATCCAGCTGCACCATTCAAAGTTGGTTTTCATTTGCTTTGAGTAACTGTATAAACCATGAAAACTACAGAAAATTACTACAACAAAGTTTGCATGAAACTAAATCCCTTTTTTTAAAAGCATACATTTGTAATGAACAAAGTCTGTGATAGTTTGAGAGCTCTATATTTGTAGTAAAATTTTTAACTTATCTGATGAAGATGTTTTAATAATATCCACTGTGTGAAACATGATCCTTTAAAAAGCTCTTACAGGGAAAAAAAAATCAAAAAAAAAAAATCAATCCTCCCAGCTTGTCAGAGGTCAAGTGTTATTTAAAAACACTTGCAGGAAACTTTTCCTGCTTCTTATTTCTAATTATCTTCTAAAAAGTTTTAAGCCAGAATCTTTCAGAGGAAAAAAAAAAAAATTGAGGAAAAGAAAGAAAAAAATAGTTACTCTTTAGAAATGAGTTCCAAAAAAGATTTAAATATTGAAATTTAAGGCAATAAAATTCTTCCACTGAACTGAGTAAAAGAAGATGTTATAAGTACATTTTTTTCATGAACTAAAAGTATCGCCAACACACTTTGACAATTTAAAGACATTATTTTGCTCAGAAAATAGCTTTTTCCATGTTTTACTCCTCCAAAGGTTATGGCACAATGAGTACATGGAGACACACATAGTCACATTGAATTTGTAAGCATGACAGAAGGAGGATTTTCCTGGGAATTTCCATTTGACTGTCCTCAAGCATCATGCTGAAGATGCTGGGTTTGTGTGGGCTGGAGGAAATGTTTTCTGATGCTGGTCAAAGTGTGGCCAGAGTGGAACCAGAAATGAAATGCTGATGGGGAATGGGGCAAAGGAGAAATGGTCTTGCTCATAGCACCCAAAGTTGGGGGAGCATCTGAGGTTACAGCTCCTACTCCTTGGAGGTACTTCCTCCAC
This sequence comes from Forpus xanthops, assembly GCA_032466535.1. Taxonomy (NCBI): domain Eukaryota; kingdom Metazoa; phylum Chordata; class Aves; order Psittaciformes; family Psittacidae; genus Forpus; species Forpus xanthops. The sequence continues at coordinate 9,537 of JASSUY010047639.1, forward strand.
ATAAGTATTTAATAAAAACACAGAAGCTATTTTGAAAGTAAGAATTCATACTCTGCCATTAGTGGTTTAGCCACAGGGGTTCCTTCTTTGTTCTTCTGTTGACTCCTGCTCTCTTCAGTGCACTGCAGAGGGGGATTGCACAGGTTGCAGTCTCATGGACAAGGTGCTTTAGCTGTGCAAATGTCTGAAGATGAAATGGGAAATTGGGTCTCTTACATCTTGGTCAAATTCCCTAACCACCAGGCAAGTGCATATATGTATACGTGCATGTCTGCTCAGAACAGCTTGTGAGGTATTAGCAGCAGACCAGTCTTTGCAGAGCGCAGAAGGTGGTTATTTCTCTTGCCTGTGGGTTTTTACACTAGCCACAGAAGTGCTGGCTATCTTTAACACACCGGTTTGTTTCTCAGGTGTTCCCACAGTGTACCAAAGAACACAACCTGTAAGTGCTCTGCTGTCTTAAGCTTAGCCAGTTGAATGTCTTTCACTGTAGAAGAGTCTGACTTTCCAAGGGTTTTCAGAAAACCTTCGTTTCACATACTTGTAGCATCTATTTTTAGTTTCAGAAAGGTGAACAATCCTCAAGCCTTTCTAGTAAATTTTTGGTGCCCCCTATTTCTGGTGATGCAGCTGAAAGCATGCATTGATTCTAATATTTAGAGTTACTTTTTGGAAAAATAAAGGAGAGGTGACAGAGAGAAACAAAATAAAAATTGAAACTCTCCCTTGTAGCTAGACAGGAAGACAGGTAATAGGGCAGAGAAGGTGCTCATTTGAGGAACATTCTCTCCCAGAGTCTTCTCCAGGACAGCATACTATCCCATTTAATATTTTTTCTTACAGTAATATTGTAGATTTTGTGATCTGCTCAAAATCCATATTGGCTGCTCCTGCTTATGATGCTTCTGGTTCTCTTTGGAGCATAATTTTGATAAGAGACAAGTGTTGCTTGCTGATTAGTTACTAAATTTTTTAGTCTAATATTGGATAATACTAATACTCCATTATTTTCTTATTCTTGTTTCTCCTCAAATATAAACTGAAAGATACAAAACAAGGTGTAAAATGGGGAAAGGGGAGAAAGAATAGATAATTCTCACATCAGTGGCAATCAGTACGAGAAATATGATGTAACAAGTATCTGGATTTGTAGGTGTAATATTATGAGAACAACAGCATGCAAACAGCAGGAGAACAAGGAAAAGCATTGTCACAATAGTTTCAGAAAAACACAATCATGGCAACTTAAACAAAAGAACTGCAAGCAAAGGGCAGGCTGCAGAGTTGTAGATGGAAAGCCCTTAGTATTACAAATGGTGAAGCCCTTGCAATACTGGATTGCGATAATTCTTTAGGGGAATTCTTACACAAGTTTTACTTAGGAATATTCAGTAGATTTGAAATTTGTATGGAAGTGTACATTGTTTATAAGAGTCATATGTAGTCCTATGCAGTACAAAGGCACACTTTAAAAAGATTTTGAAAGTGCCGTTTGTTTCAACATTATAATTTAATAGAAAGATTAGGAAAATTGAAGAATAGGGATAGGTTTTTCTCTTCTGAGCTAATGCATGACTTGAAAATAAAATAAATGGAATGTATGGCCTTAAGGCACCAAAAAATAATCCAATAACAAATTAGCTGATAGCAGTGTGATGCCTAAATAAGAACAGGCTCACACTCCCAGGCCCTTCTTCTCATGGGGGACTTCAACCACCCTGAATATCTGTTGGAGGGATGGCACAGCCTGGCACAAGCAATCCAGGAAGTTCCTCAGTTGTGTGGAAGACAACTTCCTTCTGCAAGTAATAGAGGAGCTGACAAGGAGATGTGCCATGCTTGACCTCGTCCTCACCAAAAGGGAAGGGCTGGCTGGAAATGTGATACTCCAGGGCAGCCTTGATTGCAGCAATCATGATATGGTCGAATTTGAGATCCTCAGGACAGTGAGAAGGGCGTGAAGCAAACTCACTGCCCTGGACTTCAAGAGAGCAGACTTCGGCCTCTTCAGGAAACCACCCAGTAAGTTTCCATGGGATATAGTTCTAAAGGGCAGGGAGACCCAAGACTGTTGGTTGATATTCAAGGATCACCTGCTGCAAGCTCAGGAGCAATGCACCCATACTAGAAAGAAGTACTGCAGGAGAACCAGGAGACATCCTTGGATGAATAAGGAGCTGCTGAGGAAAATTCAAAGGAAAAAAGAGGCTTATAAAATGTGCAAGCAAGGACAAGAGGCTTGGGAAGAATATAGGGATGTTGTGCAGGAAGCTAGGGACCAAGTTAGGAAAGATAAGGCCCAGTAAGAATTAAACTTGGTTAGGGGTGTTAAGGATAAGAGGAAGGGATTCTATAGGTATGTAGCGAATAAAAGGCTAGGGACAACGTGGGCCTCCTTTGGAAGCTATCAGGAGAACTGGCAACCATGGATTTGGAGACAGCTGAAGCTCTTAATGACTCCTTTGCCTCTGTCTTCACTGGCAAATGCTCTGACCATACCACCCAAGTCTTGGAATGCAGATGAAGGGACTGTGATAATGAAGGTCTTAGGCCCACTGTAGGAGAGGATCTGATTCGAGACCATCTTAGGAGCCTGAATGCACACAACTCCATAGGATCTAATGAAATGCATCTGCGGGGCCTGAAGGAGCTGTCAAATGAAGCTGCTAAGACACTGTCCATAATATTTGAAAAATCATGGCAGTCTGGTGAGGTACCTGACGACTGGAAAAAGGGAAATATAACCCCCACTTTCAAGAAGGGGAAAATGGATGAGCTGGGGAACTACAGACCAGTCAGCCTCACCTCTGTGCCTGGTAAAATCTTGGAACAGATTCTCCTGGAAGACATGAA
>JASSUY010047642.1:0-52830 GCA_032466535.1 Forpus xanthops
TGTATTCTCTTCCCTTGTATTTCCCTTGTCATTATTATTACTGGTGGTAGCAGTAGCAGTTTGTATACCTTTGTTACTGGACTGTTCTTATCTCAATCTGTGGGAGTTGCATTCTTTCAATTCTCCTCCCCATTCCCCCTGACTGACTGGGGGAAGAAAGAGGGGGGAGTGAGTGAACAAACTGCGTGAGTGGCACAGTGAAATTGGATGAGCTGAATATGTCCAATATGTTGGGAAACAGGAAAAATTGCTTGTTAATAAAATGTGTGATGGGGAAATCTTAGGTGCTGCAACTGGTGGGCATCATGTACTCCCATGTGTAACTCTCAGTTCCAGACAAAGGTCAGGGAAATAATTATTTGGAATTTAGGGACATTAGATAGCACTAATTATGTAGATCAGGGATTTTCCAAGTGATTTTATATGTGCCAGATTTGAGATATTTGATGGTTTATCCCCTTTAAAAGCTGTTTATTCTCATGGATTGCACAGAACATGTGCTGACCACCTGCTCCCTTTCCCCAGCAAAGGTCATATCATGTAATTGCTGCTCACCTTCTGCAATCCAAGTGCTTGAGAGCAACTACCCACATAAAAGCTGCAAGGAGTACACCATAAAATCCAAAGTCCCCTTTGGAAAGCCTGTACCTAGGCCATAGAGCTTCTGTCACTTACGGCCCTTGCCAAGGGCACTACCATGGAGCTGGGCTGATGGCTCTGGTGACTCTTGAGTGCTTTTTCTTTGGAGATTTTTAAAATTACTTTGCTGCCTTTTGGAGTTTTCAGAGCACTGTTTCAGATGACAAGCACTTTGCTCAATTCTTGGTGCCCTATTAGTTAAAAGAAAGAAGGAAACCAGATTCTTAACACACCCACAGTTCTTAAGTCCCTCTTTAAAGTTGACTTGACTGTGTTTTGTTTTTATTAAATTAAGCAATAATATGTGTTGCTAACTGCCTTTAATTACTTTTGGTTTAGTAAAGGTAGCCTTTTTGATAGTATCTGAATAGTTAAAGCTATACAAGTGTGTTTTGCAACTTCTTTTTCTAAATATTTTCCTCATATTTAACAGACGGAATTCTTGCCCTAGTATTTTTAATGACCCCTATTAGAGTTTTGTGTGAGATGGTCTACTCTTTTACAAAGCGTATTGAAGTTTCTTTTTCTATACTTATAAATAAACAGCCTTCAGATTTCTTTTCCTTTTTTTTTAATGTTCGTTCATTTGTATGACCTGAATGATTTCCTATAACCGATTTGATATGTATTACAGAATATAACTATGAAAACATTTCTATTTTTCCTGTTCTTCAGAGTAAAATGGCTATCAGATTGAGCTGCTTTTAGGCGGATCGTTATGATGTTTCAGCCAATTAAAGGGGAAACTTTGATATTGAATCATAGAATCATTTAGGTCAGAAAAGGCTTTTAAGATCATTGAGTCCAACTGTTACGTTGTGAGAAATTCTTTGACCAGCTTGGCCACTGAAAGGAAACTGCCGGTAACATTACTTCTCTGAGAGGAGTGTAACCTACGTATGCATATGTATTTGTTTTCTGCTGTGTCTGCCAGGAAAGTTGGAGAAAGATGTTACTCATTACCTACTTGGAAACATCTGTCCATTTTCAGAGCATAGCTGTTACAATGCATGATATTAAACATTACATTTACACGTCCTGAAAAGATTTACAAGGGGAACAAAACTGTTACAAACAGTGAAGGAAATGTGGTTAGACTTAGCAGGCAGAAACGAATGAGTGTGTGTTTGTGGAGGAACGTCCTCAAAAGCTGCTGCTGGAGAGTAGGGGGCTCCCCATCTGCCTTGGGGACAGCCCGGCTGGGGTCTTGTCACTCTTCCTGATAACTTCCCCCTCTTTTTCCTGACAAGATCCAGTACTGCATACATGGCACAGCTGTCTTGGTTGGCAAAAGTGCAAAAGGAGCCCAAGATGACTGTGCACACAAATCTGCCTTTGCCATAACAGTGTACTTAGAGCCCCATGGGATCCTGTGTGCAGCACTGGGACCTTGGTTGGTCACTGGAATCTTCAATAAGAGGCTTATGATGAGGCCTGAAGTTCAGCTACTGAATTTATCAATTACCCTCAACTCTTATTGTTCCTCTCATAGTTAACTACTCTTATTTTCTGCTCTTTTTGTCGCGAAGATTGAACGAAAATACTGACTTTATGTCCATTTTACAAGCCGATGTCAGAAAGCACTGAGGAGTAAAAAGCCTTACTATTGACTGAAAAACAGATGGTATAATATCATAATATATACTTTTGTGTGGGGGTGTCCAATGAATCTTTCCCTTGCCTTGCATCCTCTGCACAGACATATAGAGGAGGGATACAGATGACATCTCTGGGCCTAATGGCCCTTCTTCTATTTTTATTTCTCAGTTGGGGGTTGACTGCTTACATTTTTATAGTAACTTGTCCTTTTCAACTCATAAAAAGGTTTCTATTTTTTCTTTCTTTCTTTCTTTCTTTCTTTCTTTCTTTCTTTCTTCCTTTAAGGATAGCTGTCTTTCTATAGAAAGCTTTCTCCTCTCAGAAAATCTTTAATGGGATTGCGCACACTGTCTCTGTTGATAATGCTGCTTTCAGTGTTGCACAACTACATTTGTCTAAAGGAGATGTTTATTAAATGCAGATACACATTACTCAAGTATAAGTTTCATGCTATAATTTTGACCATAGCATCCTGCAATCCACTAGGGCATGATTTGATAGAAAAATTATGACTGCTTTATGAACTCTGGAAGTCCACATGTGTTACTCAATGCATAGCTCCGTTCTGTAGAGATTCCCCACAGATTTGCACAGTGCCAGAATCAGATGTCTTTTTTTTTTTATTTTAGGTTTAAATTAGGCTCTAAAACAGGGAGATCCTTTAAAATTATCCACAATAAAAATATTTGTAAGTCTGCAAGTCCGTGTCTAAGCAACTTTTAGTACAGTAAGTTGCAGGAAGCAATTTCCAAGATTTTAATTCTTATTTAATGCATCTAAATATCATGTGGAATCATGAAATAAATGGCAATAATGCTTTTAATTAGTAACTTAACAATGTATCATTAGTATAATAATGTTCTAGTGTACTTATTTGATTGCAAATCCAATCATTCTTAAAAACTATATTAGACACATTTTAAGTGGAATTAGTCTGAAATCTCTGTTATGGTGAAATGTAAGTCTACTTAATTTAGCTAAAGTTTTAAATTAATAAAATTATGCAAAGCAGTCAACCTTCTTGGATGTTTGCTTTTTATTTTAAATATCAAGATTCAGACTTTTATTCAGACATAGTTATTTTTTAAGTTGGAAATTACAGTGGTAGCATGGTTTTGAGAGTAACTTATAAGTGAGAAAATGGGGACCTGGGTACTTGCATCAGAGTGATGGGTAAAAACTACTAATTGACTTTACAGTTTATGTACCACTCAATCTGAATAATACGGTGTAAGTATTGCAATCTAATCTATCAGGTTTTAGCTTCTGTAACACCAGCCATGATAGTAATAGAATGCTTATTACTACAGAGCTCCACGAGGCCTGGTAATAAAATCAGGCTTTGTTTGACCTTGTAAATTTCCACTCAGTTGAGACTCTTACCTAAATCCTGCAATAGCTCAACATGCTGAAAACTGTGCCTGTACTGCGTCCCAAACATCCGAGTGGCATAAACTCAACATCTCCATTTGTGCTTATGGATAACCTTTTGTGTGTGCAGTTTTTAAGGTGAATCATGTGCTCAGGGGATCAGCTCACGTGGCTCAGAGACAAGCTGCTCAGTAGTTCGTCATCTGTTTTGGATATACATCTTGTTTCTTTGGCATTTGTCTAAGAGAATCCACAGTTCACCACTTAAAGATTATGCTCTTCTCTAGATACTTAATGAGGATATATTAGATGCTTTAGTGTTCCTATTTTAGATGGATTCCAGTATGTGATAATAAACTAGGTGACCAGATTGCTTCTTTTCCATTTTCTATGCTGACTGTATTAAAGATGCTTGCTGTCCACTTGGTATCTGAGTGTTACTTAGATACAGAAATTTACTATGTTCATAAAAAACTCATAACAAGCAGTCTGGTGCCTGTCTTCTTTACCTGTCAACAAACAGAATCCATGCAATAAGAAATGTACAGTTGGGAAAGTCATATTTAAGAGATTTCACTCTGCAGCCCAAAGCTGGGCAGATATGGACCTTGTGAGCTCTCAGCACAAACATGTTCTAAAGATAAGGCTGTTATATATGACCTCCTGATTTTTTATCCCATGAATTAGTATCTGTAAGTCAGTAATCGAAACATCCCAGCATATTCCTGCTACCATACTGACACAAGGAAACACCTGGGTATTATATTAGCGTCGTGGTTTTAAGCCCAACCATTAACTCAGAATCACACAGCTGTTTGCTCACTTCCCTCTTTTCCCCCTCTCCAGGCAGGGTGGGGAGGAGAATCGAAAGAATGCAAATCCCATGGGTTGAGATATGAGCAGTCCAGTAAGTAAAGTAAAACTACTACTACTACTAATGATAATAATGATAAGGGGTATTAAAAGGGGAGAGAATATAAAGACAAAAAGGGAAAGGGAAAATACTAATAAACACAGGTGATGCATAATACAATTGCTCACCACCCACAGACTCATACCCAGACTGACCCGACCAACGATCTAGCCTTCTGGATGACTCCCCCCAGTTTGTATACTGGGCATGACGTGCTGCGGTATGGAATACTCCTTTGGCTAATTTGGGTCAGGTATCCTGTCTCCTCCTGGCTTCTTGTGCTCCTCCTCACTAGCAGAACCTGAGACAGGGTAAGCAACACTTATCAACAACTAAAACATTGGGTATCAACATTGTTCTCAGAATAAAGGCAAAACACAGCACTGCACTAGCTACTAAGAAGGAGAAAAACAACTGCTATAGCTGAATTCGGAACAATTAGGAGATCTAGAAACAGCTAAGCTGGACAGATGAGGTAAAAGTAGGTAAGCAAAAGTAGTTTCCAAGATGCTAATTCATGTGGTGTTCAGTTATATTAGCCAAAGAAATTTTCTCACTGAAGATTCTGAGAATGCCTTGCAGATGACATACTGTCTTGAAAATCCATTTGTCCTGTATCTGGAGTAGTTTGATTGTGCTGATGGGCTTTTCTGATCTTCAGAAGCCTTTGAGACACATGTAAACACTGATGGCTCCTTTTATACAGAACCTGATCTCTCCTGAGCAGCACCCCTGAGAAATGGGGTGGACTTTGGTTTTCTGAGTCCAGTTACTGAGGAATTTCAACTGACACAGTGAATTATGTTATATCTTGTAAAAGAGACCTTATGAAAATAGATTTTTATTTGTAAGGTGTTTTACTGACCACTGCCATCAAGTTTAGGAGGCTTTGAAACACTGCTTTCCTGTTAAGGCCAACAGAAATTTCACACTGAAGATCCATCCTCAACTTTGCTAATCAATCAGTCATCTGTCTGCTGAGAAACTGTCCTGTAATAAGCTGTAATAAAAAGGATATGCATATTTTTAACCATACATGTACTGGTCCTGTCCTGGGGAGTTGCACTGGTCCTATAATTGCACAACACTGACCAAATAAAACAATTTTGCTCTGACAAGGCGCTGTATTAACTGAGGTTGCTAAATGGAAAGAGCCGTGTTAATTTTACCTTTGAAGAAAACACAAAGGAAAAAAATCAATGTTTGCCAAATACAAAAGAATAAAATGGGTAGGGAGAAAAATAATCTGTTCCAGCAACCATAACAGAGTGTTGCAAAAAAAATGTATAGGAAAAAGCCCCCGAAGCAGTTAAGGAAGAACAGAAAAGCACAGTTAAAATATTCATTTCTCCTCTGAAACAAAGGGATATTTTGAAAATTGTAGCTGTTCTTTCTTCTAATTTAACATGATCATGATTGAAAAGATATTCTTGGATAAATTAGCACTGTATGGTGCTAAACACACCTTGTTCCTCATGGAAGGAGTTACACTCTTATTCTATTGCAAATTGCATCATAAGACAGCTGATGTTAGGCACTGCATCTGGGTAATGACTTGATAAATTACTTGATTAAGTGGTTGCTGACCTCAAGTTTATAATGTGATTTCATTAAAACCTGCACAGAAGCCTGATGGAGATAGACATGGGGCTTTTCTAAATATAGCAGCAACTTAGAGAACAGTAAAAAAGGTTAAGTACAGAAGTAAGTTATCCAGCACAGTTCCTGAGTTTCATATTGACTCTAAGATGCCCACTTGTAACAAGCCTCTGCTGTTACTACTGACAACTCTTTTAATGTGATGGCGTATTTTAGAGTACTGACCTGTGAAGGTAAACTGATAATAATTAAGATAACAGTATGGGACAAAACATGCAGTATCTACATTATACTTATGGTATCTCATAGTATAATAAAGGCATGACGTCTTGCTTATGAGCTTATACATAAGCTGATAGTACACATCTGAATTTTTGCCAGCTGTGTCATTCTCATGTTTTGAAAGCCTGTTTTTTTCTTCCTTCTTTTGTTACTGAAGGAAAAAAAGAATTCACAAAGTAGTATATGAAAGATACTGGAGAATGAATAGAAGCCTCCATTATATGCTTTGTTCATGAATATGGGTATCTCCTGCAAATAGAGGTAATGCTGTAGAGGCTTCCTATAACTTGGTTGGTCTTGCAATGAGCACCTGGGGCTGTTTATGGAGGCAGACAAGCTGATACGTAGATGCCATGAGACAGCATGCAAAGTTGACAGAGCACTGGAAATGAGATGTGCAGTCAGAGGCACAAGTATGAGAATCCATGGTCTAGGCTGTATGTCCCCACTGTCACAAAAGCAAGCAGAACTGGGTATAAAGAACCCCAGCCCTAGAGATCTTGCACTGAGACACCTTAAGGTCAGATATCGTGAGGCACATGTCTAGGCCCTGGTCTGAAAGTGGCTTGCCTCCATTGAGGAGGGTTGCGGTGCAAGTTATACATGCTCCTGGGCACAACTTGCTGAGGGATCTTCAGGTCCAGCCCTGCAAGACACTGAGAGCAATTGCTGAAGTGGCTGAAAGAAGGGAGGGGGAAGGGAAAGAAGTGATAGAAGTGAACAATGGCAGGGGCTGAGGATTGGGGTGAGCCCCCATGTAAATCCAGTGGAAACAATCCATCACCTGTGAGATATTTCAGCAAGAGATGGCAATAAATTACAAAGGGGTCAATAACCCTCACATCCAGGATTTAAATTTGCCAAACTCTTAGGCAGAGTAGTAGCAGGCTCCTTGGGTTCAAGCACATACAGTCAGTTTACTTCTCAAGGCAGCTAAATACAGTGCCTATTTTTAGGCATTTTAAAACGTTTGAATTGCATGTTGTTGAACAGTCATTCACTGAGTGTTTTCTGCCAAAAATGAGACAGTTTTCTTACAAAGGTGCGAGCCTTCAATGAACCCATTATAAAACTGCAGAAATGCAGAATTTTAATCCTGCCAGTTTTAAACTTTATATGGTTCCTCTCTGATTGAAATAATTTCTAAATGCCTCTCCTTGTCCTTTTGGCCTATTGTCTATCAGCCTAGCTCGTAACAGGGAGGTATCTACATCATTAAATCAGGCCAAATGTTGACGTGTTCGTGGATGTGGATTGTGTGTTTTCCTCTTATCACTGCAGTTGACATGTCTGTGGGAAGGAAAAGGAAATCTATTTTTGCTGCTATAGAGCAAAATCAAGCCTGTTTCTTGATCTTCAGTGAGGAAGAATTTTAATTCTACAAGTTTTGTTGGTTTTATAGAAACTTGAAGCTTTAAAAAAACCTAGAAGCTATCTCTACCAGCTCTTGCTGGGTGCCTGTCAGCTCCTGTACTCCGACAGTGACCAATCAGTGGCAAAACTGGAAACAGCTGCAAGAAATTTGACCATATGAAAAAGTTTCATTAGTGTAACTGTGAGTCCAGTCTTGCCCTAGCTGGTGCCAGATATTGTACAGAATGGATCTGAAAGTCTATTAAATTAGAATATATGCCAATGCAGATAAAAAAAAAAAATCTTATTTATATTCTTAATGTATTCATTATGATATTCTCAGAGTCTGTACAAGATAGGCAATAGTACTAGTTACATTTTTATTTGTTCCTCTGATAAATCAATTATCAATCTTCAGATGCCCTCAGTTCTCTCTTAATTAAGGTAGCTCTTTTATACTGAAAGTGTATTTTAATTGAGAGTTCTGCTTTCTCTAAGTTCTGATGGGCATCACAGTGAAATTTTTATATGGCAGCTGTTCACAGTCCTGGCACACTGGACCTGCTAAGATGAACTTGTAACACTTGAGAGGCACAATTTTATTGTTGCCGGTATTGAACTCCCTGGCTATCAAACATTTAATTTGAGATCTGATTTATACAGGGCAAATGTAATATTATGAAAAAACAGGGCTCAATAACTCTCTGCACTTCTTTCCTTCTTTCCAAGAGTTCAGAGTTCATTATTGAAGTTAATGAATTATAGCACACAGCACCATCATGGGAAATATTCATCCTATCTTACATCTGAGAAAACAAGTCTGGAGAGAATTTGTGATAGATCTGTAGAAGGACTGTGGCTTAGTCCAGATCTCCTGACTTTCAACATTGTCCTTCTTTCAGTCTCAAATGGATTTTTAGATACTTCTATCTACTAAGGGGTGTATAGGAAGAAGGTTTATTTTGTTAGCACTTTCCTCCACATTGTAAGGAAGCGAAGGGACTCAGCCACCGTTTACAGCATGAATCTATTGACATCTAATCTTTTCTTCGTGCTACTGCTCTTTATAATTGAAATTTGGGCTGATTTGGTGCTACCTGCACCAGCAGCTCCTTTAGAGCCCTGCAGGCTTTGAAGTGCAACCATGCTAAATATGAATAAATTTAGCAGAGTTGATTCTTCATGGAAGGCCCATGATAGAACTGCAGGAGAAGCACTGTCTGACAGTGTGGACCCTCAGCAGAGCAACCAGTGCACCATCAAACCAGAGCACATTCAAGGGTCTCCTATTACTTTGGTGTTCCCTTCAAGTTCGAGTTAAAAGCTGCACTTGTGAAAAGTCTTTAGCAGACTTTAAAGTCAATCGGATCTTGCTTGATTGCAGTCACCTCTGCAGTTCCCCAGTCATTCACAAAGCAAATTATCTGTGGCCTTCAGTTCTTCTTCCCAGCTGCGGGCCGAGGGAGGGAGCTGAAGTCCATGTTGAGCTCAGAGATGCCACCTGAGTCCTGCAGCCAGCTTACAGACTTGCTCCAAGGGCAAACACACCACAATGCCCTTCCATTCACTGCACAGTTCCCTTTTTCCTCGAAAACAACTGATCTGCAGGCAGGAAAACCATTTACTCAAAAATAAAGAGTAAAATGTTTTTCTTCTTCGATAATGTTCACCGTTCTTTCAGTAGGTATTATGTTCTGTAATGCGCTGTGTGTGCACCCATTTTGTCGTCGCTTTAGGTCATCCTTGCTCACAATTGGTTATTTACTCAGGGGCTTTTGAAATTATTGAGTTGACACATCTGTCAGACAGCAAAAGCAGAAATGCTAAAAGGTCACTTGGAGAGAAACCAGCTGCTTCAGACAAACCTTTATGCCTTCAAATAGCACAATCATTATAGTCTAACATATGGGGCCTCTTCTTTCATTTCTGTTTTTCTCCTTCACTTCAGGTATTTAGATATACTACCTCATTGCCAGGTCAACACAGGCCACCTTGTAATTACCTGCACAATAAGCAGCTAACCGCTTAAGAAAAAGCAGCTCCATTTTCTGTAAATGGGGAACCTGTTTCCTCACAGAGATGAGTTACAGAATACTTGCCACAAACTTTCCTATTAACAGATTGATTTGGACAGTGGTAAGTACATTTTTATTTCTCCTGCTCCAGTCATGATAATTTGAAGCATGCATTTAGTACTGATCCAATGCTTCAGACAGCCTGTGGGCTTTTGGCAAAGGTGGTGATAAGTGGAAGTAAGTGAATAATTCTTAACAAATAATTTATTCAACAAAATTGGACTCACTCCCTGTTTGGTGAATGTTAACAGGGCAATTGTGATTCCCTCTGAATTGTTCAATATCCATGTTTTTGGAAAAGCATCCATCCAGATGATTTATATCACACCTGGTGAGTAATTGTGATTCTGAATTGAGCTGCTGGGCTTCTGTAAGTCATCAATCATGTGGTACTGTTTCTATGCTCTGATTGGGCAAAGAGGGATTGCTCCTGACATAATTGCTTTTCTATTTTAAAGTTCTCTTTTTGGGGAAAAAACTGTCAAATACTTGATTGTTCATTTGTATGTGGAAGGAAAAAAAACAATGAGAAGCTGCAGAAGTGCTCAGGTGAATGGAAAAGAAAGGCACACACTTTCTTTTATTAAAGATCTACTTTTCTGAAACATCACGTGCATCATCTACACAAATTTGTGGACAAGAAAAAGCCTCATTTTCAACAGAAAAAAAAAACAAAACAAAATCGAAAGCATTAAAATTACAGTAATTATTTCAAAGAATACAATTTGATTTCAAATCAAATCAATGTCTAAGATGAAAGTTATGTATTTTTGCAGGCAATGCACATTTGAACTGTGTGAAAATCCTTCATTTTCAATAGAGATTGAACATTTTGTTTAATGAAATTCTTGCATTGTGGGCAATAACAGAAAACTGAAGAATTGTACTTTAGGATAGTTATTGCTCTATAAATGAAACCTGTTTGGAAATGGCACATTCAAAGTAAGTTTGCAGCTGTTATGCATCCCATCTCAGGGAGTTTTTAACACCAAATGGCACCAGAACACAGAAATTTGAAAACAACAAAGCTGAGCTCATTGTTAAACTGTGACTCTTTGGAAACATGGAAGGAGGTGGAAGAGGACCTTTGCTTTGCAGGGCTGGTCAGCTGGTGTAAAGAAAGAAGGAATGGTTCAGAAGGTATCTTTTGGTTTTGATGGAGGTTGGTTTTAATGCACTGGCTTGATTCAGTTATGTTCAGGTAACTGGTAGGTGTAGGACAGGCTAACCCTCAAGCTGTGGTTAATAAATTTGAGGAATACTGCAAGCTGCATGAAAATGAATTACAGGAAGAAAATATTTCAGTCAGAGGTGTTATGATGAAGCAGATAATAAAATTATCCATAACACAAAATCTCAAAAACCAATCTTACATTTTTGAGAGGCTATCTATCTGGTAAGAGAACAGACCAGGGCTGCAGTCTGAGCTAAGACATTTAGGAAACTCTAATATCTAGATTTTTTTCTCAGCTGAGCATTTGAACTCATAAAAAACCAAAAATGGCTCAATCCAGGATGAAACTTAAGGAATACAGAGCTTCTCAGCATGTTTGTGTAATGCTGCAAGGTTGTTGCAAGAAAAGGGACATCATATATGAAGACCTGCAAAACTCAATAACCATGCTGACCAAAATACATAAGGAGCTGGTAACCTAAACTGGGATAAACTCTGGCAAAGGGAGATGCAGAAAAGCAGTGGTACACTTTCAACTTTTTTCTGAAGTTTGCAAGTGCTGACACCACAGCATAAGGTACCTCAGAGTAAAGCAATATACCAAGCTCAGTTGGTCTTCTAAAAAGAATGAGCACTAGTTGGTGGTCATAATACATGCTGAGAAAAGTCCTCACCAATGTATCACAACAGCAAATTGAAATGTGGTTTACTCAACAGGTAACAAGAAGTTGCAGATTCCTTAGAAAAAATAAATTACAATGGAGATTGCAGCATTTCGTTGATATGAATAGAATTTACTGCTGTCACTTCATAGGATGGTGGCTGATACATAACAAGCATTGACACTCCCTGTGGTCAAAGAGAGAGGTTTTATGGGAAGTCAGTTTGGCAAAACCTGACCAGGTGTCACTGTGTTGCGTTTGCCAAAGTGAACAACAAACATCATATTAAGATAATAACACTTATTATTATTTCATTGAGGTTTTGTGACCAGAGAATGAAATGCAGATGGATGAATATGGAATGACAAGATCCCCTCTGGGCTACTTGCCAGCACTGCAGTTGAAACAGGTCCAGAACAAGGTATCCTCAGCTTACCCAGACCCATGTCTGGATAAAGACTGACTGATTGATGCAGGGCTTGTGCTGGGGCCACTGGCACAGGGAGGTCAAGATCCCATGCTCCAGACTCCCAATTTAAGGATTTCATGATTTAAGGATTTCACACGTTAAGAAACTGGTAGGTCTAGAGATGCCAGGATGCCACTCCCTAAAATTATACTGGAAAATATATTTGCATTAATACACAAAGGTGATGCAGGACTGAAAGATACAAGGAAGGGCCAGTACTTGTCCCAAATGATTAGTGACATTGAGGAAGTTGTCAGGGCTTGGAACCTATGCCAAAAACACAGCCAAGTCAAGCAATACAGCCCATGTTGGCGCAGGAAAAATTGTTCTCCTGGAGCAAAGTATGCACTGAATTGTTTAGAATGACTGGAAAACATTATGTACCTGTCCTAGACTATTATTCTCATGTCAATAAGATAGCTTTACTAGAAGATACTAGAGCTGAACTGTGATTGTGTTTGTCAAATATGTTTACACTAGACATGGAATACCTGCCATAGCGATGCCTGGCAATGAAGTGCAGTTTAGGAGGCACAAGTGCTGGCTGCTAGTGGTAGATTTGGGGTTTAGATCTGTAATCCCCTGTCTTTTTTTATTTACAGCAGTCCAGTGGGCAGGTTGAAAACAGTGTAATGAATCTTCTCTTAAAAAGAAATTGTGACTTCAGGCTCTAATCCATTGTGAGAATAAACTGCTAAATTGCTCCAAGAAAATGATGTTGTGTGTATCTCTGAGCAGAACCAGTGGTTAAGAATTGTATCAGTATCCTGGGAATCATCGATCTGATTACATTGCCATCACACTGAAGGGACAAAGACACTACCACTACTTTAGAACTTGCAAGGTAAGGGACAGTAACTTAACTATTTTTTTTTTCCAGAGGAAGTGTTATGTGGTTGTTATTTCTAGAAGGTTAAGATAGAAAAGCATGAGGGTATTGCATTTTCAAACAAAAGCAGCTGGTGTGGTAGCTGCTGCTGCTAGACAGGTGGTGGAGTGCAGTGAGTGGTGGCGAGGTGATCTCTGAGCCCTCCTTGTTCTGTGGTAGCTCTGCTGAAGGATGTCCTCTTGCACCAGAACAGAAACAAGCACCTAAAGTAACGTGTCATGATGGTTCCTGTGTGTACATCTTTAAGGCCCAGGGCTGTACTAAGGCCCCCAGAGCCTTTTATGTTCTAATTATTGGCTTGAATCAGGTCTATGCAAGTCACTGAAAGTCATTACCAGCCTACGGTTGTTCTATGTCCGATGTGAAATGAATTGGTTGTGCTTGACAGCTGGGGTAGAGCTTAGATGCTTAGATGTAGAGCATATTGCCATCAGGTTTTTTTCACCGTACACAGCAGAGATTCTCCTTTTATTTTTTCAGTTCTCTTCTTACCATCAAATACTCTGTAAGCCTTGCTGGGAGCTAGATTGGCAGTGTTTAGGCTGGAAACTATTTCCTGCACTGCCCAGGAGACCCTGGTCAGGAGTAAGCTTGTGAGATCTGATAAAAGCAAGTTGAGATACTTTGAGGAATAATGGCAACCTGAAATCACTAAAAACCCTAAGGTTAAGGAATTTACACCAGAAGTAGCGGAGTATAGTCTGGATTAACATCAGTTCATGTCAGCTTCAGCTGGCCTCCTTTAAAAAAATAGTTAAAATAAAAAATGCTGAAAATTTATACCTCCTAACTTGAATCCTAGTTTTTTCGTGATGTGAAGAGGTAACATTATTATCATCCATCATTAAATCCACTGAGTGTCAAACTTATCACCTTGACACTTTAATGATCCTTAAGATGTCCTTGTAAAAGGTGGGTACCATGGCAACCACTCAAACACAAGGCCTTGGCACTGCTGAACTTCTCTTAATAAATCAGGCATAATTGGCATCTATGCATTATAATAAATTAAAAGTTATTCAACTGGAATGATTTTATATTGTACAATATTAAGTCATTAAGTTTGCTGTTCTGATGTCTCCTTTGTGATATAATTCCTGTGTGTGCTTTTTAACAGAAAATTTTCTCTCCCCCTCTCGCAAGATATAACTGGGGGGTTTGACGATGCAGCAAATTAGTGTATAGTCTGTTACCCCCAGCCATGTGGGTTCAGTTTCTGGTTAAACCAGGACACCACTGAAATGGTTTCTTTCCAAGGGCCAAAATAATTAAATTAAGATGAAAATTACCCGTATGTGTACTCAAGGCACTGCGTGATTTTTCCAAGGTGGTCTGTCCTTCTTCCCCTTGTCCTCTGCTTCAACCCCCTGCTCAGCCTATACACCTGCACAGCTGGGATGTACAGGCTTGGCAAGGAATGGCTGGTTCCCTGTGTAGCCCCCAGATAGTACCTGGAAAGGGGGAGCGGGGATGTGCCATCGCCTTGCTGCTGATATGCCAGTGGCTCCCAGCTCTGTGCTTGCTCCACCTTCACTCCGTCTTGCTGTGTCTGCTCCAGGTCACCCACTGGAAAAGCTCTGGTAAGGAATTACAAACCCTTGAAGGTAGGAGCTTGCAATTCCTGGAAAGCAGAGAGCACATGCAAAGAAAATTGCCATATACTCAAGCTTTTCCTATCTATTTTGTCCTCTATGGCAACACCAGCTGCAAACAACAGAGTTTGAATTCATTGATTTTGGGCTACAAAAGTTCACCACGCTATCTGTGTAGTGTTCTGGGAACAGAGTGCCTGAATGGAATATCAAATGTTGGGTGCAAAAACTTGTAAAGCATATTAAAAACATTCCCATGACAGAATGAGGGCTAATTTTCAAACTTCATCTTCTTTCTTTCTTTAAAGATCTTTAAATTGTTGATTTTGCGAATGGGTACTTCATGTCACAGAGTGATATTTCAAAAACTATTTTGTCTGTAGGATGCTGCAGTGTGTACCATGAAAAATTTCCATTTGTTTTCTTCAGATTTGGATTTTTAAATGTCTACATTTTACAGGATAAATCTATTCTGGTAATGAGACTGTGCAGCAGAAAAAGAGGACTTTACATTGCATTATATCATATTTATTCCTCAGCATCCAGTGGTGTTCCCACTTCATTGACTTTGCAGAGCTAGGAAGTTGGTTAGAAAGAGAGCGTTGCATGGACTCAGGCAAGAGGAACACAAGGATAAACTGGACAGATCTTGACCTAGTGCTCCATGCCTTGAAGTTACTTCTGTGACACAGAGGGATTGAGAAATCCCAGCAGCTGGGCTTCTTCAAAGGTGCTGCACAACCATCGCTGTCCCACCTGGGAGACAGTCAGTTCCCACGTACTTCAGGGATAAAAGAAATGTGTGGTAGCAAACTATGGAAAACACCGAGAGAGTGAACTCACCATGATAATACCAGATGGATTGGTAAGAAGTGGGAATGCAGAGATTTGTCAGGTTGTCAGTAAAGTCACTGTGAGCTCTGGTTGGACTGAGGTCTGTCTGAAAGCTCACTCATTACCTTTTGTGACCAAATTCTGTGACTCCGTTTCCTGATTTGTTTGGCATGTTAAGTTTTCACTTGATGCCACAGTGACGGCTTTCCATCCTTCCTCTCATTTGGTACTGAAAATCCATTAAGTGAAAACAAATGGTCCTTTTGAAATACTCTTGCTTCCTGGTCTATTTACTAGCAAGCAAACTCTCTTTTTGTGAATGCTCTTTTTGTGGGCACAAGGTCTCTTTGTACACTTTAACAGTGGAGGCAATAACACACTTCTGGATAGGTGTGAATTAAGCTCGCATAAGAAGTTCTCAAAACAGGGAATTATTTGTGTATATACTTAATTTAATGCCTGTTTCAATATTTCACTGATAGAAAAAACTGCAAATACTTATGCAGGTGCTTATCTGGACTGCTGAGCTATTTAAGATTGGTCATCTAGAGAGTGAAGTTAAGTCAAAACATAAACATCTATGTGTCATTGTGATTTTAATGAATATCCTGATTGCCCTTCATGTTCACTTATTTCTTAGGCTTTCTAAATTTGTTTTATCTTCAGGTATCAGCTCTCAAGGACAAAGAGAGCCAAGTTGCTATTTCTTTGTTTTCTGAAAAAGCTTATTTATCACCTGAAATTCAGAAAGTCACACTTTTTCAAAAATAGTATTTTCATGAAATCATTTCCTTAGTCTTATACAAACTTTTATTAAATGCATTTTGGATGCTGAATCAGAAAAACTAATTTTTGCCTCTAGAGAAATACTAAGATCTCAAATTAAAATGCAGTGTCCTAAAAGTTGTTTCGACAAAGTTGGCTATGCTAATGCCTAGGGGGATAGGTGATGGTATGTAAAAATAAACTTCTGAGAGGTGTTGCTTGCAGGTGTTTTCAAGATGATTTTAGGATATTATTGCACACACTCTAACAACTCATTATTACCACAGTTCCTTTTGCTACAGACAGACTTTGCTGGTGAAGCACTTGTGAAGGTGTTGTACATTATGGAAGAAGGATTTTGTGGACAGTGGGGAAAGACAGAAGCAGAATAGAGGTCTGTGCAAGACAAGGATCTTGAAAGGTTATGTCATAGCTTTGGATTGGATTAATGGCATGTTGACTGTAGAGTTATTGTTATTGGAATCATTTTTTCTGTAAATAAACTTATTTATTTGGGTATATTAATGTATTTGTTATCACAGGTGAGGTACCTTAGTTTGGATCAAAACTGTTCATGCTATTCTAGCAAGACTTCCCAAATAGCGCCTGTTTTAGAACTTTCTTTTTTTCTAAAGAGGAGCTGCTGCTTTGGATGTGCCGGGAATACTTCTGTTTAATTAGATTAAAATGTTCATTTGGATCTAATATATCTAACAGAAAAATGATTATCAGGTTACTGCATAATTTATAAAAAGCTAGTATTTTCCCACCTTATCCATCATTTGGGAGGCTTAGCCGAGCCACTGCAGTACCCAGTAGGTGCTCTCCTCCAGGTTTGATACTTGTGACTGATGGTGCCGTTTTGTTTCTTTAGAAACAGGGGTTTATTAAAAAAATAAATGAAAGGGAAAGCCTTAAAGAAATGAAATAGTCACACCCTGATGTAGGTGATGCTGAGGGATGTGGCCTGCCTGCTCACCAGTGTATGTTATGCTCAGGTACTCGTGATTTAAGAGCTTAGTTTATTAGAAACTCCAGTGTTGATATAAAAACAGAAGAAAGGAGGGAGAAAGTAGCATGTGATGATTTGCAGCACTTCACTCTTGAGCTCCTGCCTATGATATTGGTTTTTTTCATGAATTCATTTTGCAACCTACCTTTTTCTTTTCCTTTTTAATAGAAACAGAAAATCTTATGTCTGACCAAACCAGCTCGGTCAGCCTCTGCCTTTGCTTGTGCTGTAATTCAGTGTGCACGAGCAGGTGTCCAATACTCACTTCTTGATGCTTATGTTTTGTGTTTCATCCACTGTCATCCTCAGAGCTAAAAAGTGCTGTTCCTCAGTTCAAGTTTCATATCTGTGCAGGAGAGCAGAAGTGTGAACTGTGACTGCAGCTGGTACAGACCTAACGTGTCACAGCTTTGATCTGTTTAGATTCCAGTTGCATCTTCCAACACCAGTTACAGTTTCCCAGCATGAGGGAAGGCTCATGCAACTTGTGCCTGGAAGGGGGCTGTTCTGTGTTCAGTTTCTGTCTCCCATGTTGAGGTCTTGTCGCGTCAAAAGAGTATGCCTGAATAATTTTCCCAAAAGCAGTACAGTCCAGGCGGCTTCTCATCTAGGCGCTAAGGGCATTCTAAAGCAGCAGAAAATGGCTGTCATGTAACCTTGTGAACAACACAACATTAATGTTTGAATTGTTTGTTTTCTCCTTGTATTATGAGATCTGACTTGCAGGTTGTCAACATCTCTCCTTACAGTGTGTGGGTAACAACCTGAGTATGACAAGGAAGACTATGAATAATTTTACACCTAATCGTGTTGTGATGCATGTTGACTGTGGTTTTGATATTTGTGATTTCTGTGTTGTAGGCATTTAATTGAAGGTAATTTCCTCTCCCCAGGACAGGAGGGTGACTTCTCTAACCTCCAGACTCTGAGGACTTACCCTGTGACTGCTTAAGGCAATGTTTATTTCTCTTTTCCATAATCTAAATTCAATTATTTTGCAGAAAGAATAGTTTTATTTTGATTTTCTGCATGGAAAGACCGCATATATAATTAGCAGTGGACATGTTAGAATTGTCTGACGCTTGTCTGTCCCCAAAAAACTGTCCAGAAGCTTGACTCTTGGGAAAAATAACAAAAGAGACATCAGGTTTTCTTAATACAAAATAATTCTAAACTAAGCTTTTATGGTTGTTCTCCTAAGCACATTTGTTCATCACCACTGGCTGGATTTGTTGTGTTGATTGGAAGTTGGTAGTTGTTGAATAATGGTTGAAAGATTTCTTTTTGCTTTTACAATGGGACCAGGAGTGGATATTTAGAGTATCCCCATCCCCTCATCACACTGCAATGCCATTATCACTTTTATCATAAAAGAGTTATGCATCTCTGTATATGAAAAATGTATTCTAGAACTACTGTGAATTAGTTTTTAATGTACTGTGACCTTGAATTGCCCCAGGATATTAATGCTAAATGATTACTTCTGAATGCTTTTTGAATAGCTGCACAGAGCAATTAAATGCACCATACATCACACATGACACAGTTAAATGCCTCTTCTGGTCAAGGAACCTAAACAGTGCTTTCAAATGATGGAAATTCCACGTTACTAAAGATGAAAAAGAAGAAAAAGAAGTAATTTGTTAGTACTAAGATAAACATAACCTGGTAGAGGTTATATCCTTTGCCTGAGATGGGACAAAATAAGAAGATTTTCTTTCTGGTTATCTACAAGGAAGATCACTATAAAGCCAATGCCCTATCACACAACATTTCTCTCTGGACAAAAGGAGCAATAGAAATAAATCTTTCACTTTCTGACAAGTTGCCATTTTTTTTCCTGTAAAATGAAAGAATAAAGGATATGGCTCATAAAATGGTTATAAAATGTGGACACTGCTATTATGTATGTTATATTGCACAGCAGTTGATTTTAGACTGTGAAAGAACATAAATCTGACATCTGCAAAACCTTATAAAATTAGTGGAGTTCAGAGGTGATCACAGGGGCCAAGTTTACTCTGGTAACAAGAATAGAGACTTTTGATTTGGGTTCCTGATTCAAATACGGCCTGGTTTTGCTTCTCTAAAATGCTATGACTACTTGAAAGCACGTGTTTTTCCAGATGCAGTGGCAATTTTGGCTCAGGTCATAGCAGACATATCACCCCTCTTGGTATTCAGTGGGTATAGACATTCAGCTTGACTGTTTCGATGTGTTCCAAATAAAAATCCCCACAACTGCTTGTACTACACATCAGACACTGATGACAAGTGTCTGATAGACTCAGGTTTCAAACTGCCCCCCGGCCTCTTGCTGCAGATTATTTCCTCACCTCCAGCCTGGTTCCTGGCAGCAATTCCCACCCTGTGCTGAAGCCACAGCATCCCTGTCCCTGTTGCCCTCCCTAGCTCCCCCCAGGCTCGGCTGAGGTTGAGACATCATTATGTGTCAGGCAAACTGTCTAAACCACAAAAATGTTAATGGAAAATACATATTGACCTTGAAAACAGCTCCTGAGTAATTCCAGGGAGCTGAACAAGGTCTTGGAAAAAAGGCAAAGGAGAATATGAAGCATGTGCAGGGCACGCCTCATATGAGATTTCCAGCTTTTGCTGGTGTTCTTGCACAGGTCTTGGAGAATGGTGAATTGCATCCACTGGATTAAAAGGGTTAAGGAAGTGGGGCTGTGAAGCCCTGGTAAACAGAGCAGGTTTTGGAACGTGGCTTTGTTAGCTGTGTGCTGTGGAGCTCCAGGGCATTGCTGGGGGGCAGGTGGGTGGTTGGCAGGCAGAAAAGATGATTGCTAGAGGCAGCAGTTCATTATGGCAGGAGAGAAGCCTACAAAGAATATGTCAAACAAAGGATCCATTTCTCTCCACTGTGTGCTTTAACTTTCACACACTGACAAGGAACAAATCAGGAACTTCCAGAAGTACGTGCTCTGATAGAGTAGGGAGTGAGAGCTACCATTCATAGGGGAATTAGTTATTCAGCTCTAAGAAAGTTTTCACTGCATGTTTTCAGCGTGAAGAAGCACACTGTTGTATGACTGGATTAGAGTGTGAAGACAAGCTGTATGTACTTTATAAAAGGAGCAAAAAGATTTTATGATGAAACAGATTTGATGTTCCAGCTACTAAAATCAGCTGCTATGCAATGAAATCTGCTTTACACTGCCCCATGTCAGCTAGTGAGGATGTAGGCATAAACATCTTTGAAAAGTTAGAGCATGAGTTAGACTAGCCCAAGGCAAGCAGAACATGCATGACTGGCACTTGCATGGCAGGTAATCCAAGCTGACATTGACCTTGACAACATTACATGACAATATTTTTGCTAGAGTAAACTGACCTTGAGTTTCCCAGCAGTGTTAGGTTCCAGCAGGCTTCTCTGCTGTGTGTGGACAGCACGGTCCTGTTCTGTAGAGTTTGGAAATGTTTAATATGGTCAGCACAATTACGTCTTCTGTAATCCCTAGTCTTTGATTTGCGACTGGCCTCAGAGATTTTATCACATTATCAAATTACATAGGCCACTTATCATCTCATGGCCTTCATAGCTTGTTAGATTATGACCTTTCTTTGCACATATATGTGGATAAGAAAGTGTCCTGGGAAACACATCTTGCTTACTGATCTGGGGAATTGCTGGTGACCATCATGGCTATGTGTGCAAAATACATGCTGAGAAAATTTTCCCGTATCAGGGAGGATGATGCCCTTCAGCTTTCTCTGCTTCACGGGAAGGAATAATCTGTGCTGTTAAACTGGTGCAGGCTGTGCACCCTGCCCTGCTGCAGCTTCCTTCAGAACCAAACTCCTCTGTTGGGACTCCTGTGGGACTGGTTTTACTCTCAATTTCATTTGACTAAGATTTACTAAAGCTGGGACATAATTTATGGTTTTGTCTTCTCCACACCACAGTTTGTTATTAAACCTTTTGTTTTGTTAATCTGAAAAAAAAAAAAAACAAACCCAGCACCAAGCATTATTTAACATTACTTAATTGAGGAAGATGTCATGCAGATTTCATTATTAGTTACTTCTTTGGAAAATTTAAAGCTTCATGAAATATGATTCCATAAATTAATTATGGGGAAAAGAGTAAACAAAAAGTAAAAATTGATAGAAGCTTGTTTTATGGGGCAGAGTCAGATGGTAGATTACCTTCGTCAGCCTTAAACGGGAGCAATAGCTTGCCAGGGGGGGATCTCTCTTATCTGAGGGATCTTATAAGTTTTTGGTGTGATGAACTTCAGGCACTGTGGAAAGGGCCGGTGCTCTTTAACTCTTGTTAAATAAAATGAGTAAATTAATCAGTCTTTTTTTCTCACATTTGTATTCACTGTATGTGTTCTTCTTTGAAGGCTGTGAGGTCTGAAGGATGGAGACCACAACAGGAACCTTCACAGCCAACTGGGAATCTGTTTCCTGTTGGTTATCTGGCAGAACTGACAAAATCAGTTTTCTCATCTTTCTTCATTAATTTCTTTCTCTATCCCATAACTGTGTGTAGAATAATTAGTTAATGAGACTAATTCTGTTTCCATTTACACTAATGTCGTTAAGTGTGATACCTGATGAGATCAATGAAATCAAATAACCCTGAAGAAAATGCTGAGGTCAGAATCACAGACAGTATTTGAAAACCAATAAATACAATCTTTCACCCAGGATCTAGAGTCTTGTGGTTTTTTGTATTCCCTATGCATTCCTAGTAATCTCATTTTTTTTTTTTAATCCAGGTGTGTGCAGCACTGCTCAATGTCATTGTCTCAGTTTTGTCATTGCTCAATGCCATTATTACATCGTTCAATGTCTTTATCCTGGAAATGCAACCACTTCAAAAAATGGATGGGCTGTTATGATACTTAACTGTATTGCAACACTAACATTGCCCAGAACAAAGTGGAATTGCTCTTTCTCCTGTTCTGCAACTACAGGGTAACTCTGAAATGCAGACAGGACACAGTACTACAGTTATGAGCTGAAGCTTGCTAAGGTAGGGAAGGGATCAATCTTTTCAGTTGTAGGAACTCTATTGAAGTAGACTTTCCTATTTATTTCAAATTTAATGTGGATATATTTTCTTGTGTTTTAAAGTTAATTCAGATAATCCCCCATTTACTCATTGTTTTTTGGACGCAATATATTTTTCAAAAACGATGTTCAGTCTCAAGCATAATTTTAATGCTGGCATTGGCTTCAGTTCTTCGTATCATTTTTATCTCTGAAACTATTATAACTTTATTATTATCATTACAGTAATGTGGTGACCAGAACTGAACACAAAACTCTAAACTCCCTGCCAGAACCTTCTATAATAGGAGAACAATGGAAGAATGTTGTTAATTTTAAATGCAAAATTATAAATCAATTACAGTGATGGCAAAAGCCCTTCGTGACATGCCACAATTTTCTTTCAAAGGCATTTAAACCTATTTCACATGCTGAACAATCTGTAATAAATTATGATTTTTTTTTTCCTCCTGAAATGAAGCTATAATTATGACAGTTGAATTCTTGTTCTGAGAAATAAGGTGGCATTTAATTCCTTGAGAACAAATGACACTCACAAAAGAACAGTTAATTATTCTCAGCTGCAAAAAAAAAAAAGGAGGGGGGAGAGAAAAAAATATGAAAGAGAATGTGGTAGCACTTGATGTGAAGTGTCTATTAATGAATCCTTAACGAAAGCTGTACTGCGATTGAACTTTGCTTGGTGTCCCTGCCACTGAGTGACAATCTTTAAGTCCAACCCTTCCCACAAAATCAAAAACATTCAGTGAAGGGATGTATCTTCAGGAAATATAACATCTCTGTTGCCAAACCTTCGATATGCAAAAGAAAAAATGCAATAAAACTCTAATGCCAAACAGGAGGGCAAAATAAATGCATAAGTGCGCTCTGTAGTTTCAGGCTGCATTGCAATGGTACCATGGTACAATTAGTCCTAATGCTTCTTAATTTCCATGCTACTGCAATAAGATGAATAGTTTTGACTTTTGCTAGTATTAAAAAGGCAGCAAAGATGAATGATAACCAGACAGCTCCCTCAAACTCTAAATATGTGACTGCGTGTTTTACTCTTCTTACATGCATGACCACATGAGGGTTACAGGATAAAGGACTTGCCAGATCCGGAGTTTCTTCTCTGAAAGTACTGATCACCCCAGTTTCCTGCTGTAGCTTTGCAGAAACCAGTGCATAGCTGAGCGTGTTAGCACAGGTTGTGCTGCATCTCACATTTCCAGTTCTCGCTGGTGAAGAGTTACCAGTCTTGCTAATCTGCACTCCTTCCTCGGGGAAGAGAAATGTTTCAGAAGGGCCATACTAAGTGGAAGACCCTTATCCTTCTTTGTTCAATTATGATTTGTGAATTGGCTAATTTGGGGGCTCTCTGAAATGTAGTCAGAACAACTCAGTTGCATGTAAAACAAGGCCTAATGCACTGAGTTACATTAATGTTAAATCAAAGATGATTGGATTAATTGCTGTTTCATTTTATCTTCCATGCACGTGTGGTGCTGGCAGAATTTCAGAGCTTTTAGAAAAATTAATTGAGAACTACAGGGAAATGATATAGGCTAGAAGACTTCTGCATTGTGTCTTTCTGCTGGCTGTTAGGGGGTATACAGTCTAAAATTGGGAGGTTTTAATGTATTGCTTAACATTTTTATGTTTTACATTGTTCATAAAATGAAAGAAAATGAATTATCATGCTGTATGTGAGGTACTGGGTATTATAACTGCTCATTATACCTCAGGGAGAAAGCACACTTTCCATAAAACTTTCATCACAACAAAGCACATGAGAAAAAATGGTTAATGTCTAATGTGGAAAAGGAGATATTGTTCAAAATGTAAAAGCTCACACTTTAAAATAATACATATTTTTCCCTTTGTCACCTTTATATTCAAATATGGTTAAATCACTTGGTAGAATGACATAATAGAACAATGTGGAAACTCACACTATTGGTTATTTTATTTGTCCACTCAGTTCTGAGAGCAAATAGAAAATTTATTAATGCAATGTAAAATATTCCCTGTCAGGTAAAAGTAATTCTGTTAATGAACATGATTACAGCATTTTCTGTATTCCAGTAACTGGAATACAGAAAATGTAGTGTTTGCAAGAACCATGGAATTAATAGACCTTAAAATACTTGGGAAATCAATTAAAATGCATCTTCAAGATTACAAAAATGACTGTACATGTGATTAACTTGAAAATGAACAATAAAAGAATAAAATCCTCAGCAAGAGCACTTCGAAGTGCCCTTTCCTGACCGGTAGCAGAGCTTGCCAAAAGGTTTGGGAACAGATATTTTTCCATGGCTTTTAATTGGGAAAGTATACTGCCAGCAAGAATTTGAGGTAGTTGTAAGTTTGCATTTCTCCCTTGTCCTCCCTTAGGGCATTCACACACTGACTATGTATTTTCCGTATTTATAAGATTATTTATATCCTTGTGTGTGAAATAAATGCCCATTAAATTTGCTTTGCTGCTTCTGCAGCTGGACTTGTTGATGAAGGCTGGTTGTTCCCAGGGAAAGGAGGCTGAGTGGTGATGGTGGTGGCATGGCAGGGCGATGTCCCCACTGCCCTTGGCCCTGTCCCACCTCCCCCCAGCAAGGAGAGCTGGAGGCCAGTGATGGGACCAAATCTGTGGAGAGCGTGAGCTGTGTTCCTGTTTAGATGTTGGTGATTCCACTGCCCTGCTACTGAGCTGCTGGGGTGATGTCCATGCCTGGGGATCACCAGCCTTCTTGATCACACCAATGGGCAGGCAAGCCTTGACACCAAAGGCTGGTCAGGGGAAGTTAGAAGATGGAAGAAACACCATGTTATACTGATGCTTTGTTGAGCCTATTTCCACATCAGTTTTGCAGTGTGGGGACAGGCTCTTTGGTGAGGGAGCTCCATGTGTGCTCCCTAGCCATGCAGCCTGAGCCACAGTTTCAGGCACAGACCAGTGACCAGCTGAGCTGCAATTTCTGCACTGCCAAATGGAGTTGTGCTTTGAGAGGACCACTCGGTTTCCCTCTGCTTTCCTCAGGCTGGCTGTCTCACAGGTGTGGGAAACATTTTCCCAGACAACCAAATGAAGTGAGTTTATTTCTTATTTATTTTTTTTTTACTAACTGTAATAGCAGGTGTGGTTTACCCTGTGGATTTTTAATACCGCTTTCTCTTCTTGGGCTATATATTACTGTAGAGCTCTTTCCCTGTGAAATAGGAAACTAGACTGTGCTGTTCTTTCTCATGTAGTCAGTACAAAAAGTTATGGATGTGATTGTGCTTTCATTTACAGTTGTTAAGCTTTTTAGTCTTTCTTGGCTCCTGCAGAAGTGATCTTAGTGCTCTGGAAAAGTGAAGATGCAAGACTATGCCCTCTGCTTGTTGTGCTGGACATCTTTGCTTCAGCAAGCAGCAGCTTGCAACCCTGTGCCAACCTATTTATTTGCTTATCCAAAGATAACATCTCTTGGGAAAAGATGAAGAAACAAGTAATATGCATTCCACTTTTCAATCACTTATGAACCTCGGAACAGAATCACCTTCCCTTGAGACATGCTGCTGATGTAGGGGTTTTATTTATGTGAATGTATCACTGCTGATCTAAACCTGGGAAATCTGGCATGAATTGCTATAGCAATATCAGATGTAATCTTCACTAGAATTTTGGGCCTGCATTAGTGATGAACACAGGTAATGTAATTGAAGGCCAACGATCAGAGAGGAATAAAGAACTGAAACAGTCTAGGATGAATCTCTGCATAAGCGATGCAGTGTATTTATGTCTACACAGATATTCTAATGAATAAGAACCATTCTGTTGTTTCCTGAACCAGCCTATGCCAAATCAATAGAAAGCACAATACGCCGGCTATGTTTTGGGACAGTTACATCACATGTGAACAGGTAGTGGTGTTTAAGTGGAAACAGAGTTTACAAAGTTGATGTACAAGTTTCTCCTCTTTAAAGAACAATATGCTTACATATACTTCCAGAAGAGATGAGAATGTAGAGATCTTGTTCAGGCCACAAGTAATTAGTGCATGTTTGGCTGTGAAGGACTTTCTTTTAGTTTTCTTTTAGTTTTCAGAATTTCTTGAGAGCAATAAGTAAAATGAGAAACAACGAGAGAAAGGCTACAAGTCCACGGACAGTGTTATACAAATCACTGTTGTCTCAGTCACCAAAAGAACACAAGGAGCTTCAGATAGCTTTTAGCACATTTATCATTCAAGAAATTGGATTTGAGCCTGAAAGGGATGCCTTCTTTTACAACGCATTCATTGCTACCTGGTTATTGGTATAAGGCAATACAGTATCTGCTTTATGCCAACAGCTAGAGTTAGGGTTGTCTGGAGTGCAATAGGATCTGAAGGACGTAATGCCATTAAGTAGTTTGCTTAAGTGAAGTGAAGGTCTAGTACTTCAGGTGCCAAAAATGCATAGTTCAAACATCATTTACTCTTCTAAGGGAATCTGTTTCAAATCAGCATTCTGATCCTTTTCTGTAAGATCCCAATTAAAGGAGATTGCTGTATTTTTCTGTTTGGAAAAAAAATAGCCCAAGTAATTTTATCCTTCTAATGCTTTTTACATATAGTGAATTTCATATATATGCAAACATGATGAAAAGGAGTTAGAGGGAGACAGGGTGTGCACCTACTAAGGAATTTCACAATATATTGTGTACTTCCCATGCAAGTGAATGAGAGAGATGAAATATGGAAAAGGCTCAAGAGCTGCTGAAGTCCTGGAATTCCTCTGAAGGGAAGATTTTCCATGAGATTTTTTTTCATTGTACCTTATCTCCCAGAGAATATGCAGAGGGGCAGATTTGTGGTCAAACCATGAATAAAAGTACCTGATGCAATAGTGAAGGAAGCCTTGGTGAGCAGAGTATGAACCTCAGTGGACCAGGGTAAAGCCCAGGTTACTTCCTTCCAGCACATACTGCAGTGGGTTTCCTCTTTCCAGTTTAACTTTTCTTAATATGGAATGTTTTTAACAATATGAACTAAGAAATGTTGCTGCCCATATGCATCATTATTTAGTCTTAGAATCACCTAATCACAGAATAGTTAGGGTTGGAAAGAACCTTAAGATCATCTAGTTCTACCCCCTGCCATGGGCGGGGACACTTCATGCTAGATCATAGGAACATGGAGTGATTTGTGTAGAAAGGGAGTTTAGGAGGTTATCTAGTCCATCTTCTCTCAAAGCAGGGCTAATCAGTTCAGGTTGCTCAGGGCTGCATCCTCTCCTGTTTGCAATACCTTCAGGGATGTAGATTCACAGGGCAGCCTGGTCCAGTGTTTGACCACCATTATGATAAAAATAAATAAATAATATTCTTCTAACACTAAATCAGAATTTCCGATGTTCCAGATTGTGTCCCTTGCTCATCACCCCATCACTACACACCTCCACAAAGAGTCTGACTCCCATCTGCTCTGTACCCTCCAATCCAGACAGCAGTAAGTTCTCCACTGAATCCTCTCCTCTTGCAAATACTTCTCCTGTTGGAACACTTATCGGGAAGTGCACAGCAACATTTTTCTGGGAATGAAAGTGCCATTCTGTCTACTGCCAATAGTCTGTCCTCAATATCTATTCTGCACTGCTGTTAAAGAACTTAAAATCTTGCTTATAGGCATAAACTACCTTTAAAGCTGTTTTAAAAATGTTCTCTGCTTCTGCCTGTTCAATCCAGGTTGATTTCTAAATACTTCTCATTGATGTAAGCCATTACTATAACATGTTACTGATTTTTCAGATTGGTGGCAGAAAGAGAAAATATGAGGAACATAATATGGGTGGAACATAATATTTTACTTAACTGAAAAAGCCTTTGATTATTTCATTCATCAGAGGAAGTACTAAAAATACCCAAAAGGATAAGAGGAGAAAAGAAACAGTGATTGGTCTCGTGTAGCCTTGGGATACTGCTAAAACTTTTCATTGAGAAGGTGGCATCCTAGAATACTTCAACATTTTTCAACTTTTAAAATCAAAACTTCAACTGTACTCATCACAAATGTGTAGCATGTTTGCACTGACCCTACCATGCACTTTTCAGCCAATCAATCATTTGTCTGGAAGATTTCAGCCAACTCGACTCCAAACCTTTGGGGAAGTACTAGCTCATATACCAACATCAGCACATGGATGCACAGCTCTTGGTTCATGGAGGAATCATACTGAAACCATCTTCAGAGGCTTTTTTTTTGCCCTTGTCGTGTCTGCTTTTTAATTTCATGCCAAGAATGCACCTCAGTGTGCCTAGAAAAGTAGAAATACTGAGAGAAGGAATAACTTTTAGAGTAGAGGTGTACATTTGTAAACGATTTTGACAGCATCCTTGGCATCTGGCTGGCAATTTCATGTAATCAGATTTATCCTTTAGTTCCTGTTATGTTAATTTATTGGTTTGCAGGTCTGAAAAATTGCAGCTTACACTCTGCTCAGCTTCTAGGTTCAGGCTCATTGTTTTAAAAACTGCACTGTGCAGAATGGGAATCTGGGCTTCTTAATGAAGGCTTTAACAACTGCTGTTGAATTATTTGGGGTAGGGGAAAGACATATCCAAGGATAACACCTGTTTTGATGCAATTAAAACCCTACAGCAGTGTATGGATTAAAGACTTCTAGAAAACCTTGCTCTGTAAAGTTTAAGCTGATTACAGGACCAAAGGGGTTGCAATTAGTTAGTCTCTGGAAAATAGATTGGTAATGATGGAAACAGATTGGTTTGAACTTGCCATTGTCCAGGTGCAATGGAAGGCGTATGATATGATGGTGGCATTTTAAGACATAGAAGAGAAATTGGAAATACAGGTGCTGCTTGCGCTGAAACTTGCCTCTCTTGATGTACACAAACTGAGGTAAAACCGCTGGTGCAGTGCAGTGTCCTTAAACCAGGATCAATTAAGTTATTTTACCCTAAAAAATGATAAAACACGTCATTGGTTCCTCTGTCCTTTCCTGCACTAGTGTCCCTTAGCAACTGTCTTTATGAAAGTCATAAACTCAGAATAAATCAAACACAGCACAACTTTCCCCAAAGCAAACTAAGACTCCCATTTATTTCTTTTCCAAGTGCTCTCGTGCAGCAAAGTGCCGTTCTTAAATCTTTACAACCCAGCCTGATGTTTTCTTACAAAGAACGTGTGACAGAAGTGTAGGTCTTTGATTACAGTGAGATTTTTTTTTTTCTTGTCTTCTGGGCTGGCATGGCATTCACTCTGGACCTGGCTTAAAGCATAAGCCCCAGGCTTGGGTTATTGTGTGTCCTGTTTCTTTCCTCTCCTGACTCTCCAGATGTGTCATGGCCTCTGTTTGCTTCCAGGCTTCAGTCCATGTGGATAGGGAGGAGCTTGAAGCATTGTGCTGGGAGGAAATTTGGAAAGAAGGATGGGCAAAAAAGAGGAATATGGGGTGGGAATCCGGTTTGGGGTAAATGAGGACACTGGCAGCATCCCAGGCTAGGAGAGGCTTCAGTGCAGCAGGGAGAGCTGCCCCTGCTGAAGCTACAGGGACTGGGATACCTGAGCTCTGGACTAAGAGCTCAATTCTGGGAGGTATCAGGACACCCTTGTTCCAGAATTCGAGGATTGCGGGTGAGAGAAACGAGACACAAATAGGAAAGTTGCAACTAGTTTATTAATATAGGAAAATATAGAGAAACTAACATGCAGTAAAGGGTGCTTCTGGTGTTTGTTTATCTTACCAATCCCAAAGACCATGTAAGGACAATCAGGAAACCAGCTCTGAGAATCATCATTGCAGTGCTAGGAGGCAGGCTCAACCTTAGTGGGCATCCCAGCGAAGGCACTGTTGACATAGGTGGTATGAGGTTCTGTCTCCTCGCATCTCATGAGGCTCAGGCTTTTATACTGGTAAAAATGCACATTCATTCTGATGCAAGGGGCCAGCCAATGTCAGAGGAAGTGGCCAGCAATATCAAGAAAGGTCTCCAAGGGCTGGGACTTTTCCAGGGAGTTCTAAAGAGAAACTTCCCAGGGAGGAACCAAAGCTGGACTTTCCAGGAAGCAGCCAAACCAGGACTCTGTGAAGGAGCTGAAGTGGAATCTTCCAGGCAGGAGCCAAAGTGGACAAACAGTACTTTTCTCTTTGTGCATTTCACCATAGACTATTATGCATTGTCCCTGACGCAGCCCCTCATGAAGGGCTATTTCCTGTTTCATTCCTGGCCTCTGTTCTGTCTCGTGTGCATCCTCACTGAGTCCCTGTCTTGTCCCTTGACTCCATCCAGGCGCAGGCAGTGCAGGATGTGTTCCCAGAGCCCATAGCTTTGCTGTAGTGCCTTGGACCCGCCTGCTTCTGGTCTTCCCAAGGCATTTCTTTGTAGAGTGCAGCCACCTCTTCCCAGAAACTTCAAGAAATCTATGCAAAAATAGCTGTGCAGTCTCTGCACTCCCTCAAGTCAGTATCTGTAGCTGGGAACACCTCTTGCTATTTGCCACATATTTCCATAGAGAATCGTGTTAGAAGTTGCTTACTGATCTTAAAATTAGCTCATGATCTTTATGAAACCATTAATGTTTATAGCCACTGATAACTTGATATTCTCCAGCCCTTAATACTGTAATGAATTACTGTAAAGTGAAAGTTTTGGTTGATATAATATCAACAGAATATTCTAAGAAACAATAGATACCAACTAACAGAAAAGCAAAAGCCCTCCAGAAAAGCTTCACGAACCTCCTGCTTGCATTAATTTGCTCTGACCACACACGGAAAGTGTCTATTCTTTGTATTAAACCCAACCACTGCCTATTGTATTAATTGATAATGCAGATGAAAGCAGGAGAAGCATGAGCTGAAGAGCTACCAGGTCCTTAGTTTAATTTTGTGATTCACTTGCTCTGACCCCAGCTATTCATTCAGCTTTGTTATACTCCAGTTGCCTTAGTGGTAGATGAAGGCAAGATTAAGACATTGTCTCTCCAATTATAAAAATCATGGGTAGAAAAACATGTAATGACGCTCCTCCGAGGTGGGGTGGAGGGGTCGCTGGCTAGATTAAGATAGAGTGAGCTAAATTCATCTGTGATAATACTGGACTGATTTTGCAGGAGTTAGGGCAGGGATTGCATTGCCCCAGTATGTGTTGTTTCCTCCCACCTTTAATGAACGAGAGGGATCTGTCAGGGCTTAATCCAATTACTGATGACATTGGAGCAGCAGAAGGGGGCTGGATGGAAGAAATGTATTAACACAGAAAAATCTCATCTTTTTCCTAAGAAGAGGGCTGAGAACAAATCCTGGAAATTGTCAAATGATCTTTTATTGATTCTTCACATAGTTTAGGGATAATTGGTTCATTTGTGATTATTTAACTGATAAAACCACAGTAAACAAAGAAACTGGTTGCAGTTCTGAGCAGGAATTGAAACTACTGCTTTTTTTCTCTAGCCAGCTTACGTATGGCTTTAAAATAAATACAGAAAAATAAAGTTTGTGTTTAAAGAGGTGTCAGTTATGAGACATGTCTGCAGGACTCCTGTGAGCTAAAGAGAGCAGTGTTACCCAGAGTGACCCACAAATCTGCCTCCCTAGCATTCAGGAATGATTGTTTTAAAAAAGAAAAATGCTGCTAATAAGTTTACCTTGCTCATTCTGTTAAAATGTACAATTTTTAATTATTTTTTTATTTCCAGTAATTTTTATCCTATTTGCAAATCTAACATATGCACATAAATGGTAGCTAAACCATTCACTGCCCTGCCACATTCAGGATTTTCATAGAATCATAGAACAGTTTGAGTCGGAGGGCACCATCAAAGATCATCCTGTCCAACCTCTCTGCAATGAGCAATGACATCTTCAATTAAGTCAGGTTGCCAAAAACCACATTTTGCTTAGCCCCACTTGTGGGTTGTCTGGTGGGGCTGATGGTTTGTGTTTGCACTCCTTGCTTATGTGATCCCCACCTCAGCATTCAGGGCATCCACAGGAATTAAAAGTTTGAGTAGTGGCACAAATATCTGTGTAAAATGCATATGTATGAGCTTCCCATTTTGCTGACCCGCAGTAAGTGCTTCTGGTTGCAGCATGGTTTAACCAGGGATTTATTCACTAATATGATTGTTTCCAACAGTCTTAATGGCTTAAGATACACAGATTTTTTGTGCTTGTGACCCACTTGAGCACCTTTTGAAGTAGGTTAGTCCCATGTGGGTAGCTATGAAGAAAAGTAAATCCCAGATCAGGTCTGGGGAAGGTGTTTCACCACTGTGTCTTGGGCAAAGGTCTGACTGTCATGTCTAGAATTCACTGCTGAGACTTTTGGCTGTTCCAATTTAATTCATAAGCAGTAATGAGGCTGGTTCAAGCCCTTGGATGGGGTCTTTCTGTGGCTGTGCTGCCTTTTTTTAGACAGGTGGTAAAAAGTGCATTTTGAAGTTATGAGTGATGTCTGTTCTGTTGCTATATTTAAAGTCTAATAGACTTTTAGAAATGCTGCCTTAGCTAGCAGGATTTAACTTCATTAGTTTTGAAACAGGAGAGAAATGTTAGCCACTGTTCAGTCTTTGATTATGCTCTGGGGAATTTCCTAGGGTTAAATTAACCACAGGGGAGCTCTACTCTTGTTCTTTGAATGCCAGTGAAACATATTGAGGAATACAGGAGGAAAAATAATTATAAATTTAAAATGTAAACCCAATAAAGTTCATCTTATGTATAATCCCTAGTGCATAGTAAGTTCTGTGTACTTGCACCACTTAATGTTAATTATACTATTTATTTTATATTTTGTTTTTGCTTTATAAAAAAGTCACGCCACCAGCAATAGGATTTGACCATAAAGGGACTTTCTGAAACCTACCATTTCACCAGACTCAGTTTAAATTCAGGAGGGAGATAATTTAGCCACTGAATATCCTGCCTTATCCACAGCATCACTGGAGAATTACACTTCAGCGTTGCTTTCATCTCCCAGCTGCTGACAATTTAGCAGTGCTACTTGCCTTTAATTTATCTCTTTGAATCTACATATAGAAGGTCAGTGTCAATGATGACAGCAGAATGAGCAGAAATTTTCGTCCAAAAGATGCGTTTTGGAAGATGTGGTGTCATTGACATCGAAAGCATTTTTTGTCAGTTTTTGATGCTATACTTGGAAAATATGAAATAAAAGATTGATTCTAATTTCATGTATCAACAAAGATTTCAGTGATTTAGTTTCTAAAAAAATTTAAATTAACCAGCTTTTATTTTATTGTCCTCTGATGATTTTTCTTTTACCACCTCATCCCACACATTTCAAATAGAAAATTAAGGGTGGAAGGCACTAGTTAACCATCTAAAAGTGAAGAAATCGCCTCCTAACTCACAGAAGAGTTAGAAAAATGTAAGAAAGCCTGTGAATTTATTTTTGCTTCCATTAAAAACTCTTAAAAGTTCCCCTCTTTTTATACTGAAAAAAGTTGAGGAAATTATGAAAATTCATTCTTTTAACATTAGTATTTTTGTATTACCAAAACTAGCTGAATCATCAAGTCAACATTAACATTTTAAACAATACAAAAGCCACAATTTGATAAAAAAAATTGTGAAAATAAATTAAAACCAGTAAAAGTTTCTGTTTTATTTCCATTTTCTTAAAGTGCTAGTAAACTAAGAATTCTGTCCAACAGGTACAAAGCTGGAGGAAGAGCTGTATTCTTTAATGAGACTGATAAAGAAACGGGGAAAAATGCATTTCTTGTCAAATGGCATATACTACGTGCTAGAAAAATGTCTACCTAATCCCTAGACAGCACCTCTTCTTTTTTGCTCTGTTGTAGAGATACTTGCTACAGTCTTTAATAGCCTTTCCTCTGCCTGATCTTGCACTAAAATTTTAAGCAATCAGCCCGTATATATTCTCAGAAGACAGGTGTGAAAACCAAGACTTTAAAAAACATATCTATGTGCATATCTTATGCAAGAAATCTGGTATCTGCTTAGACACTCAATGATAGCTGGATGCAGGCTAGTATAAGCAGGATGTTCTTCCAATGGCAAAATCTAGTGTCCTGGGTTGAGCTGTAACGGTTATTTTCCTCCCTCTTAGCAGCTGATGCAATAATGTGGTTTTGGCTTTAGTCTGAGAACAATGCTGACAGCACACTGATGTTTGAGTTGTTGTTCAGTTGTGTTTAACCCTGATCTAGGACTTTTCAGTCTCATGCTGTGCCAGTGAGGAGAGCTACAAGAAACTGGGAGGAAACAGAGACAGGACACCTGACCCAAACTAGCCAAAGGTGTATTCCATACTACAGCATGTCATGCCCAGTATATAAACTGGAGGGAATTTCCTGAAAGGCCCAGATCACTGCTCGGATTGGGTTGGCATCAGTCAGTGGGTGGTTAGAGGTTGTATTGTGCATCACTTGTGTTTATTGGTTTTTTTTTCCCTTTCCCTTTTAAGTTTTGTATTCTCTCCCCTTGTTATTTTCTTTATCATTATTATTGGTGGTAGTGGCTCTGAGTTACTGGCTGGGCTTAAACCATGACATCTAGGAAAAAAAAAAGCTCAACATGAATGACCAACATGTTCTCTGCCGGTAGTGAAAGGGTATGTCTATAATGATGCAGATGAACACCAGTCAGGTAAAGAGAGAACATGGGTCTAAAGATTTGTAATTTGTGCTATTTAAGCCTGTTAGGATAGTGGCATCCCTCTTTCATTTATTTATCCCTCTGCATTTTGATAGCTTCTCTAATTCTGTGTGATCTGTACTGTTTCTTGCAGAATTCACATTGCAGTTGGCTTTCACGTACTGCTTATCCATTTATGACTGCCAAGAAGATGGTATTTTACCATTTTTCCAGACTACAGGATATATAGGAGTTGGCTTCCACTTTCTGTCATTGGGGTACTAGGAGAAGCTCCTGGCAGTCTTCATCCACACCTACGCTCCTATTTCAGTACAATATCTTTTCAGCAGTGTGCAGGCTTCAAACTAGACTTGGCAAATCTCTTTGCTGAGAAAAGGCTAAACCACTATACCAAATGAGAAAAAGAGCATGGCAATACGTTTTTCAAGACTGATTTGGATGGTCTTGGAAAACTTATGACTTCATTGTCGTTATTTCAACCTCACACAGCCCTGTAAATTATGATGTACAATATTGTTCCTATTCTAGAGATGGAAAAACAATTAGTTGATTTAATTCAGTCTTAAAGAAGAATGATTCAACACTTGAGCTTCAAACCAGAACTTTATTATTCCTGCCTTTAAAATGAGTCTGTAACGGCAGCTCAAATTGCACATCTTTCCCTATAGTACCCTTGAACAAAGAATAAAAAATTATCAAGAAGAAGTAGACCTTGACCAGAAAACCAGAGATTTTTAGAGAAAAATTTGAAAAAGATGAGATTTTGTCAGGTTTCAAAAATAAGGATAGCCCTAATTTACTCTAGATTTTGTTAAAAAAACAATTAAAGAAAGGGGAAAAAAGTCTTTCAGCAGGGCACATTTTGAAAGAAAGATATAATAGGTAGAAGAAAGCAGAAGAATAGGATAAACCACAGGAGAGAATGAGGACACATATGTGAATTGGTATGCACTGTAAGATAAAATGATCCATGAACTTGGGTTATGTGTTCTATTTGGAAATAAAGACACCAGAATACAGAGGTCAGTGTGGATGGCTAAGGAATATAAAGGGTCAGTGCAGATATAAAATGGTGTGTATAAGAACGAAAATGGTTGATACTAAGCAAAACAAAAGAAATCCTATGATGGAGTTAAGACAGTGTAACACAAAAGAACAGTGAAAGAAGAGACTGTGAAAAGAGTACTGACTATGCTAAAATAAATATTTCTTTTTTAGATGCTGGAGAGCGATACGGTCATGTAATCTGCATATGGCCATCACAGTTGCTATAGCGAGTGTAATGTACTGTATTTTTTTACCACCAGGGATACTGTTGCAACAGACAGAGAGCTACATTAGGAAGTTGTGCTTAACAAGTCATGTGTGATTTTACTGTCAAACTGCAAAGTGCCGTTCTCCTATGGAAGAAGGCTGTGAGTACTTTCTAGGAGTTGATAAACACCACATGATGCTGCTTTCTGGGAAAAACAGAATCCTTTGAAGCATTTCCAGCAAAATCCTTGGAGAGGCAAAGCATATTTTCAGATGCATGATTCTAGGTTAAACAGCTATGTCCCCCACTTGTTTACAAAGCAGCTCGACAGCTGCTGTGAGCCACTGGCCCCCTTTGGACAGACAGGATACATTTGGATCTGTCACACTGAGCCTCTGTGTGCCTCCGCTGCATTACTCTGCAAAGATCTCATTGGAGATCTGCTGCTGCCAAGACTAAAAGCCTCACCAGCTTTAAAAGCAGCAGATGATTAGTTTCATTCCTGCTTTAAGTTTCCTTGTTGTTTTTAACTATGAAGTTGGGGAAGCATTTTTAGTGGTGAAATTGGTCTTGGGAAAGCTACATCCTGCTTTTTGCATGAAGAATAAGATATAAAAATAAGCAGCAGCAGCTGGATGTTGCCAAGGGAGGGAAAAGAAGACCTGAAGTCTATTTGGATGCAGAGACGCAGTGTCCAGTCTGAAATTAAAGAGTTTATTAAAAAGAGCAGACTAAAGGTTGGAGTTGCAGCTGTACATCAACGTCTGAGCAATCAGGCTGAAGCCCAACCATCACTCCTGAAAGTGCTGCTGGAAAAAAGCCCAAGCCAGGACAGCCTGTCTTGGGAAGTGATGGACAGAAGTTTAAATATCATCTTGCAAATGAAGACACATTCCTGTATATGGCCTTTCTCTTGTGGACAGGGCTAGGGGTGATTTGGTAAGCTCACTACACCTTTCTACCTAATGAGGGACACACAGGTGATCACCAGACAAAGCCTGGTTGTTAATTCCCTGTTTTTAGTGCAGGTTTTCCTCTTCCTGCCATGGCTGTGCTGATGCTGAGGAAGGAGAGGGAAATAGGACAGGAGCAGTGACAGGCTGGGGCAACCTGCCTTGACCATGTCTCTGGTATGCATCTCCCTGCTGGTCAGCTGAAGAGTAAAGGCAAGGGAAAGGTCTAGGATTGTTTTGCAGCTGAGCTTGCTTTTTCTGCTAAATAGCTCATTATAAACTTCTGCTGCAAAATACTGCTTTTCCAGCAGCCCTTCTGCATCCTTATAAAGGCTCTAGCAGTCCTTTATACCTAGGTAATATCCTTTCGATGCATTTAGGCTTATATAGTATCCCACTATAGGTACTGCTGCTTACCTTCATGAAACATATCCCTAGTCTTCTCTTCCCCAGCAATGTTTTTTTTTCTAACCTAGGCAAAGGAAAAGAGTGGAGACCATAAATCTCTGTCTCTGTTGGGGACAGTGGTAGCAGACCCTGTGCTTCTGGAGCTCGCAATTCACAGGTGGTAGACCCCTTGCAGTCAGTGTCAATGTTGTTTCCTCTGTCCTCCTTACCAGCAACTGGTCATGGTAAAAATTATTACTGATGGCACCTGACAGACCTACATCACATTTTGACATGAGCTTTTAGTTACAGTTTGTTTTTATAAATAGCTGTCAGTGTGTTCAGTCAAATACCTCTCTGTCACCACAATCAGACAGACCCTAATGTGTCTGTATTATGGAAGAGGACCTCAGCGTCTCTCCAGCACTTTATTATAGTCCCAGTAAAGCTTTTTATCACAAATTCCTCACACATAGCTGTCCCTGCTCCACCACAGAAATCTTCCGAGTTGGCAGCTCCTGTGTCTGCTGCCATTAATCTTCTATGTGCTGTGGAGAGTGGGACATCAGGTGATTTATGGCAATTACCTGCTCTGATGCAGAGAAGCTCAGGTGAGTTGGGTTGAATTGTCGTTGCCAGTATGAGTTTTGTCACCAAGCAGCCCAAGGGTGTAAAATATGCCTGTGTACACCTGCATTTACATTCCTTATGAAGCATTGCTCAGTTAAACAGAGGGAGGGAATACGCATTTTAATTACATTTTAAAATTGTATTGAGGTGGTGGCACACTGGTGAGCGAAAGGTTAAACACTTTGACACCAATTCAGAAATAAAAGCTGTAATCAAATGTCTTTGTTAGTTTTGTGAAAGCAATATTTTCCAAAGAAAATTCACATCTTTCATCTACAATTTCCCAATATGAGGAAGTTCTAGTTTTTATTTTGAGTGTAATTCTCAGTTTTTTTTCCCTGTTTTCTGTTCTTTGAACTGGCAAGGATCTGGAATGATGCACTGTAAGTGAAGGCTGTGCCAAGCTGAGCTCAACAGTGATGCCTTGAGCCAATTAAGGAGTAATGTTAATGGGCTCTCTGGGAATCCTCCTAAGCCTTCCATGCCAGAAAGAATGATGCCCACAACACAGGGCTGAGCTGAGCATTTAAAGTCAAGAGAAATAAGAGCAGACCTTCAAGTCTTAATTATTAAGCAGCTTCCCTACTGTTTGTGGTGAAAAGGAAGTGTTTTGTAATAGGAAGACGTGTAAGTGATTTTTCCCCTTTAGAAAAATTTATATAGGTGCATAAGAGTGCAGGTATGTGTTGCAGCATCTCAACAGTTTATATCCATTGGGTATTAAGTTGGCTTCTACATTTATTTTTTCCCCATTGCTGCTTTTATTTGTTTAATTCAGCGCAGAAAATAGAAGGTAAAATGAATCCTGCGATTCAGAGAAGAGGGGGTGAAGTTAAGAGGGTATATGTGTATGCAGTAGGCTGAGTGCATATACCCATTTGGAAAAGGGCTGCAGGAAGAAGCAGGACCAGCTGCTGAAGGAGCAGAGGCAGCTGAGGATGGACACTGGGGAACCCGTGTACTGAGGTGTTTGGAAGCCTGGTGGCTGCCTCATGGCTCTGTGAAGGTGGGTTTCCCCTGCCCTGCTGAGCCTCTTTATTCTCATGTGGAAAATGACAACTTGGAACTCAGACTGATGTGGAACACTCTTATTCAAGAATAAATAATGGCCTTTTCTTGCTTAGCCTGCTCTGTTTCCAAAGCAGCCTAAGTTAAGCTGGAAAAATATGCTCATTCTGGAATGTGAATCTGTGAGGGCCTTATAGGAATATAAATATAGCATCTTATCTTGCACTGTTATAAACTCCAACGCAGACAAGCCCGGAGGGAAGCAGAAAAAATTAAGGCAGTCACGAACAGGCATATGGGCAGCTGGACCCAACGTATGCTAATGGCAATTAACATATGTACATGGGGCTTGGCCGCACAGAGCTGCAGCACAAAGAGTCCAGTTGAAGCAAAGTTTACCAGGGCATCCTTTGGCCATTGAGCCTTCTATTAAATGCTGCATGTGATCCACACTGTTACAGTAGTCAGTAAACCTGGTGGCAGCTTTAAAGTGCAGCTCTGGTTTTCCTCTGGTATGCATTTCTTGAAAGTCCAGTTTTGGTACAACCTCCTTTGAACAGAGCATTTCAGAGCATAAAGTAGTTTTTGGGCTATGCTTCTTCCCATTGGTTGGTTTCTGGATGAGAACCACACATGCCCTCCCAGCTATGGTACTGTGAGCTTCAGCATCCTCATTGCTTTGGGGGTTTCAGGCCAGTTGTGACATTCAAGGCAGCCCAAAGTAGCTGGGTAATGGTTCTTTCAGAAGAAATACTATTTCTTAAACACTTCACTCTTTAGCTGTCTAGGGCCATCTCCAACCTGAATCTCTGTTATAAACTGGTGGCATGCTGAGGCTTAGTTATAAGATGAACTAACAGCTGCTTTCCTCTCATCCACTGCCCTTGCTTCAAACTTGAATTTAGTAGTATCTCTGTGTGTTAGAACCAGAATAGTCAAAGCCCCTTTGGAGATGCCCTTTGGGCCTCTCTTTCTGCTACGTTGCAAACATATTTCTATTTTCAGGGATGGTAACCCAGCACCTAATCTTCCAGAGGAACACATATTGTTTCCAGGGAGGCACATTAGGAATAAAGGAAATGATATTTTTTTTACAACCCACCATGAGCTAGCACATTTTTGCTTATCAGTCTGCCTTGGCACTTGGTGCTTGAAATCTGGATCAGATTTTTCTGCTTTCAGGTCCTATACATGATTTTTTAGCAGTGGCCTCATTTGCTTTCAGAGCAGTTGAGTGAAAATGTACTCTTTTTGGGCTTTGTGCATCTGTAGTTTAAACTGTAAGAGGAGAGGCCTTACTAATTTTGTTTTTCTGAACTGATGTTTAGTGACTGCATTAAAAGGCCACACACAATCTCCTCTCTTATTTGCATATCAATACTTGGCCCATTAGAAGCCAATGGAGTGAGGGTCTCACAGTACATACCCTCTCACAGCATGACTCTCAGACTTCCCATGACATCCTTTTTTCAGCTTTCATGTCAGTGAATATTATATTGTGATGCCTTGAAGCCAGGATAAACTGGGGCCGTTAAATGTTCAGATGTATGCTCAATCTGTGAAGCTCACAGCTGCTCCCCTTTTTGATAACGCTAGTAAGCGAAATTAGTAAATAAAATAAATGCTCAAGGTTCATTTGCTGCACACCCCAACACATGAATGAGAATAGAATTGAGGACATCAAAGAAAAATAAAAACAGGCTAGTAATAACATGTTTCCCTTAGGCCTCCTGCTTAACCTAAATGTTATGTTAAAGGGATAAATGGGTGAACTGAATTATTATACACAGTTAAAAGGCAGGAATGAGGTTTGAGATCACACCCCTGTTAGTAAGATCAGCATTATCTCCTTAGACAAAAAACAGTAAAAAAATATTGCTGAGAAAATGTGACCTGTGCAACGTAGTCATGAATTTTGCTTATTATTTACCTGCATAGTAAAATACTGAAGTGGACCATGAAGCTAAAGCAAGGTCACTCTCCCAATCCTGCATCCCTGGCTTGTCTATGCCTTGTGAGGGCGTGAAGCTGCTGTGGCCCATTCTTGTGGTTCAAACAAGATAGGAATGACCAATGGAAAAGAGCATTTTCAGAGATCTGAAGGACACAGAATAAACCAAACCTGGATATCAGTCTCCCAGTGGTGGAGATGGTGGAAGGATAAAGTTGAGGTGTCATTGGAAGACATCATCGGCCACAGCTGGTGAGGAAGAGGAGGGGAAGTGGGAAGGTGTCCACAGAAGTGGGGCAGGAGAGATGAGGGCACCTACTTTGTGCGAGGAAGGGGATGGGAAGGGCTGGGAGCTAGGCTCCCAGAGCATCTCCACCTGTGGATAAAAGAGGAAGGTGGCCCTGGTAGATCGCCTCAAAGCTCCTACCCTCCCAGAGCTGCAATGCCTCTGAAAGTGCACAGCACCTTGCTCACTCCTGAATGCCTGTGGATTGAGGGGGAAACTGTTACACCACCTGCATACGTTGCTAACTTGTACTGCTGCTAGATTAAACTGTTTTTAAGGCATACATCTCAGAGGTCGCATGCTTGAGAAAATATTCCTTAATGTGGATTGCAGAGTTGGACTAGGGAGATAAGTACGGTAATGACTCAACTATGATATGACTCAAGTGATGGTGATCAAGGGCATGGCCACAGATAAAAATGTGTGGCAATGATGGTCTTTGGGTTTATCACTTGTACAATCCT
This sequence comes from Forpus xanthops, assembly GCA_032466535.1. Taxonomy (NCBI): domain Eukaryota; kingdom Metazoa; phylum Chordata; class Aves; order Psittaciformes; family Psittacidae; genus Forpus; species Forpus xanthops. Next base: position 41,815 of record JASSUY010047642.1, read on the forward strand.
GGGTCATGAATATGCCACAAGCATCCAAAGGGGAGTGTACTGAGAAGTTTCTTATGGGTCTCCATCCACTGTAGTGCTGAACTGCAGTTGTTGCCCTCTGCCTTCACTGTTATGAGTAAGTACGTTAGAGAAGCTCCTACAAGATTTCAGAAAATTAAGGTACTGCTGCCCCAAGCCTTGTCTTGCCCTTTGACAGAATACTCTCTTCCAGAGAACTGAGATTAAGGACATGAATTACCTTGACATGGAAGAAAAGAGCTACTTTCTGTGAGGAGGTATCTAAGACAAAAAAAAAAAACAACCCAATTTTAGCCTCTGCATTCTTCAAACACAGAGGAGAGTGTCAGGTTGTTATGTTGCAAGGTGCAGGAGTTGCACGTTTTTTAAAGAGTATCAGAAGAAACAGCACAGAGGTTGAATAAAACCTAAAGTGATTTTACATGTAGTATGCAGAAGAATAAGATAACTGAAACACTGGAGGTACACATTAGATTGATGATTGAAAAAAACTGCATTTCTCTCTAGTAGCCTATGCTGCTTAAGCATGATATGACTCGTGCCCTGTGAAATATTCACCTCTACTTAAACTCATCACCTCCTCTTTACTATGAAGTCAATTAATTTAAAAAGCCCCTCATAATAAGAGTATCAATGGCAGAATAATGGATTGCCTTGGGAATGGTGGTCAGATAAGCTGGGGTCTTATTAAAGTCAGGTGATCCACTAATATGAAGAATAGGATCCAACAACAGATGCTTACATTTAAGAATATGCTTTCTCATAAAAAGGAACTAACTGTATGAAGTGATAGTATCCCAAAGCTCTGCTTAAACAGTAAGGAAATAGAGTGATAAAGCACAGTATTATTGTAATTCTGTGGTTGAAGACTGTTCTAAAAAGTAAAAAAAGCATCTGAAGTTTCAAGTTAATTCATCAAATTTCTCTCATCTAGAGTACATGCTCTTTTTTTTCTCCCTCCAGTGTTTGAATGTACCTCTCCAGTGTTAACACTAACTCCTAATCTGATTTTATGTATGCTTGATTTTACACTCTATGAGTTCTCATTAAAACTCAAAATGTATAAATTTAAACGCATGCTTAGCTCTTTGCAGAATTAGGGTTGCATGTTGTGAAATACATAAGATATGTAATACAGCTGCATTAAAATTACAACATAATTCCCAGCTGGATTTTCCTGGTCACTTTTGTTATTTTAGCACAGTTTTAAAGGTAGATACCTTTAAAGATTGTGCACAGGTTAAAGTCTTAGTTGGAATTTCATAACAGAACAAACCATGAAAAGAAATGTATTTGAAAAAATTAATTTTCCCATTTTGAAGGTATGCCTGAGTAATTTACAATTACATCACATGTGTTTGAGATTTTATTCCAAATTATGCCCAGTCTTGTTGGTAAGCAGTTCACTGGGAATTGCTCAATGTATTGCATTGCAGATACTCCTTAGTTTTGCCCTGGCAAATAATTCACAACTTCCACCAGACTTTTTCAAAAGCCAGTCACTGATATTCCTGTAAATCTCATAATATTAATGAGTTTTCTTGCCAGTGAACTCATTTCCTATATTGCCAATGGAAATAGAACCACAGAGATGTGAACGCCCTTGAAGGAAAATGAATTAGAGGAAATGCACACAGCTTATTTCCAAGATATACTTGGCCACCTCTAAATCAGAAGTAGTGGAAGATTTCCCTCCCTGCCATCAGACGTAAACACTGTGGCTATAACAAATATTTCAGAGTAGGGCAAAGGAAACCTTGTAAAATAATTTCTGAACTATTTAACTATGAGGAAAGCTTCTTTTCCTATCAATCTGTGTAGTCTTTGCCCTGCAGCATGGGAATGTCTTTTTCTTTTATCTAATATCAGTGTGGATATTTCCATTTTCTACAGAAGTGCATAACTTTTTTTTTTTCTAATCCTGCCACACTGTGGGCCTCAGTAATAAGAATATTATTTGCAGCACCTTCACTTTATATCCTTCACTGGAGCATGTTAGCCGCCTGAGTGATGGAAAGTGGCTTCTGGTAGCTGCATTTAGTTGTGATGTGCTGATAGCAAGTAAAGAGTAAGATAAAATAATAGAGCTCTAACACACCTACGTAAATGTCTGTATGTTATTTGCTATGATTTTAAGCTAGATTTGGACACCTGTTGTTATTTCTTCTGAAAGAGGGAGGAAGTGATTGATGAGGCTGATGTGCAGTGTGATGGGTTCCTGCTTCAGCCTTCCTGTGTTCCTGGAAGGGAAAACTGTGGCTCCAGATATCTCAAATATGGCTCCAAGAATTAAGTCTGTTCAGTGGAGAAAGAAAGGAGAGTGAGAAACAAAGGCAAAATACTGGTTGGTTGCAGGATCAAACAAAAATTAAGACTAGAGAATTCAAAATTGGGAGAGTGCTGGGGGACCACTGCTTTTGCTCAATACCCCTTGGCTAAGACTGAATTATAAAGTTTTTATTGAATTTCAGGCCAGAAGGGGGCCATTATGATCAGTTACTCAGGCTTTCACGCTGCTGTTAAGGATGCTTATGCAGCCAGCTTTGCCACAAGGCATCCCTGGAGAAATAACAGACTGAATGCTGATGCCCATGGCCTCTCAGCACCATCCTTTGAAGGCTGGGGAGTGGACTAGGCAAAGGCTCCCTCCCATCATGTGTGCAGCCCTCACTTCTATACTTTTCTCTGTGAGTTTGCCCACAGCCATTCCCTGGGCTACGATGACCTTCCCACCTCTGTCCTAAACTCCTACCTGCCCCCTTCACCTCCCAGCTAAAAAGTTAGGAGGAAAACATGCCTCATAAAGCAGCTGGGTATAGTTTTCATCAAAAAATCCCATATGTGTTGGCTGCTGCTTGCTCTTGTGGAAAGTAAGGGAAACTTGCTTGCCAGGGGTGGGAGGCAGGTGAGGTGAGGATGCTCCATAGCAGCACAGGTGAAAAACACATTTTTACTGGCTTTGCTTTATTTTGATTTCCTTTATCTTCTTAACATGCACAAATCAGGAAAGGACTTGAAAGTGCTATATTTTGTCTGTGCAGTCTATCAATCAAGACCTCATTCGAGCTAAGGTTTGGTCTGCAGGAATCCCTGCAAGAAGGACCTTCTTCTTCACCATACCAGCTGTATGCTCCTGGAACAGCACCTGCCCTAACCCAAAGCTGCCATGGAAAGGAATGAGCATTTCAGTGCTTTCTCAGCTCACCTCAGTGTTTTGTACATTTCTCTTAACAACTGCAGTGAAGATTGTAATGTATCAGCCACATTTTTATATGTAGCAATAACAGATTTTGTCTTATATTTTACAACATATGCTAACAGCTGTTTACAAAGTAGTGAAGGGGGAATGCAGTCCAGTGGGTATACTGACTATTTATTTATCCAGAGGGATTACACTGCAGTGAACAGCATTTGGACTTCAATTTAGTATGCATCCAGCCGAATTATGCGATTAGCTGATATGCAATAAACCAGAACAGAAACACATGCAGTCAAATGGTGCCAGATAAAAAGCATGATTTGTATACAGGTTCTTATAATACTGTAGAGTTTAATTATAAATACATAGTTTTATGGAATTTGGCTATCTTGCTGTATATCTGTACTTCTAGTGTGCTATCAGTGTGCATATATCTCTAGCTATGTGTACAGAGCTGCATTGATTTCAGGGTTTAATATTACCCATTAAATAATCTTTTTCTTTCTTTTTGCTGTAACTATACCAAACTTCAAATGCTGGCACAGAGCAATGTTTTTCTGTCAGTTGAAAGAGGATATAAAAGGTAAAAGAGAGTATTTTGTTAAAAAAAGTTTCAGAGAAAAAGCCTCTCCCAGCTAAATTATTATTAAGAACAAAGAGAAGGAAAGAGGTTTTTGGTTGGTGCTAGAATTTCTTACAATTCTGGACCTGCTTCTGCCCGCATCCCAGCCCATCTGGCAGGGCTGCCTCTCCCCAGGATGAAGGAACAGGGATGGGAGGAAAGACTACTTCCTTCTCCTATCCTGCCCATAGTGGGGTGGAAAGGGCCCTGATCAGTATTTTTGTCCCTGAGCACCACTAGCAGGCTGCTGGGCCCAGGGAAGAGAGCTAATAGGGAAAGGAACCAAGCTGAGAGGTTTGTCATCCTAATGGAGACTTTCTACTGTTAGTTTAATCCTTTATACTATCATGGGAGTGGCCACAGTCCCCACCACCAGCCTAATCTTCATGAGAAAACAAAGGAGTTGGCAATACTGTCCTGCAGACCAGCTGTGGACAGGATCTGTGTTTTGACATATAATGCATGTGAACTTGGATAGAATGAGGTCTTGAGTGTTACAAGCAGGGTACCCTGAGTTGATGGATGCTGCTTAATTCACCTATGCATCAACACAGAAGAGTAAGATAATCTCGATTCCTCCCCATCCAAAAGGTATTATGTTCTTACCTTTCTAGCTTTTCACTTTGCTTGATAACAAAACAGCCAGTGCTCTGACAAAGCTCAGAAGGAAGTAAGTCTTTCCTTATTTTCTTATTTCACAAGACGCAAAGAATTGGCCACATTAAATAAGATGACTGGAAAGATATAGTGAACAACCGCTAGCATGGTGATCACTATTTATCCTCTGTGCAGCATGAGGCCACAACTTTATGGCAAATAGCAGGTACAGAGGTAATTAAAGCAATATTGCTCTACATGCCAAAGTAAGCTGAAATATGGCTATAGGCAATTCTTCCAAAATGGTGCAGTAGGAAAGTTCTCGGTCTCAACATAAGGATCAGATTTTGCAGGGTCAATCCCATATGATCCCAAGTGTGTAGACAAATGGATTTAGGTAACAATTTACAATTTGGTTAAGCATGCTACCAAAAATATCTAAAACTAATAACTAAAACCATTATAACGTTACTGATGTATTTGCAGGTACTGTACTAATAGGAGATTGTTGAATAACTTCTCTTTTTAAAGAGCTCTTCTTTCTTGCAGATGAAAATAAGTAAGCAGCACTCCCTCTCTGCCATTCAACAGCTTAAGTAAATGCATGAAAAAAATTTCTTGCAAATATTTAGCAAGCTTAGTTTTTAATTTGGAATGTGAATCTGCATCAACCCCTCAGAACAGCAGGAGGTCTGGAGTCCGTTCTGTACATAACCACACATGTATTTATTTTTTCCATATTTTTGTTTTCTGGAAAATTTGCATTAGATTTTTAAAATATTTTCATTTATTTTCATTACTTAAACATGCAGGAAAAGAGGGAGAGAACGAATGCCTATGAATTCTGTGATATTCCAAACCCATGTTTCCACATGCATTTAACTAAATTCAAGCTGTGACTCAATAGCTATAGCTGTATCAACACTATATCAGTTTACCGTAGGAAGAAAATATATGAAATGAGACATAACCTACTAAGGTCACTTCAGGGGCTATCACCAAGCGGAAAATGAATGCTAATATTTTCAGATTTAACATGGGTAAGCTAGTCAGAACCAATAGTTTGGGGCTGAATTCTGAAATGCCCTCGGTGAAAGTAATGCAAGGGGGATGGTCAGTGAGATGGAATTATTAAAAGATAGGGTGGAGCCAAGCCCAGCCATATGGTGAATGCCATAACCGGGGCAGACCTGTCATGGCCAAGCAAGCTGGGAAAGCAGGCGAAAAGAAATTGTCCTGAAAGAACAACATGCATCCCGCCATGAAGAAACGAGGGCAGAGGGCTGTGGGCAACATATTGGCCAGTGACTGACACTTGCACTGATGAAAGACAACACTGGAAGTTGAGCCCCAGCTATGCAAAGTTGATTAGGGTAGATGGGACCCTTCATCATGCCTTAAAAAATCATCACAGCTCAAAACACTCACTTCCAATATGCCTAATAAACCCCTTGGTCATTCATGCAAGTTGGATGAGTAACATATCTATCAGCAAAATAACTGTATAACTGAGTGTATCAGACCAATAGCTGTTCATAATGTACAAACCTCAAAGTCCTTTCTACCAACAAAAGAAATGAGAGTCTCTGTCTTGTTGCAATGGTGCCAGCAGTGCGAGACTTACTGTAGACAATGTCCATTTTTCTTCAGTTGTGCTTTTTGGAGAAGAAATTTACATATTAGAATGCATAAACATTCGCATTTTGTCAAGTATTATAGTCAACCGAATCATTAACTTGATATTTGATTACCAAAATTAGAGCTCAGTCCTCAAATACTTTATTCATTTAATGACTCTAATGAGATATTTAACCTGAGTAACATTTGCTTCAAGCGCTTTCAGAAGCGAGCTCTCATACCAAAAATAGTCACGCAAGCAGCCTGCCCCAGTACTCCCCAATTTACTTTGAAACACTAACTGCTTGATTGCCTGGTCACTAAAGGGGGGTCTACATTGCTGGAAACACCTGAGCTGCTGCTGATTCTAGCATGTATCCATTTGGTCAGTGCCACACCAATGGGATTTAGTTCAGAGATGGCTTGTCTAGTGCTAGTCCTGTGATCTTTGCAGCAGTCTGGTGCTATACAGATGACATATCTTTATTATCTGCTCCTTTTTGCCAATAAGCAGAATTGCATGAGGTATTAAAAATTCAAAAATAACTCATGGCAAAGTAACATGCACGTGCATCTCCAAAGACAAATCCTCTCTGTGTCAGGAAGCCATTGAGGGAGATGCTGGTTTTGGTAGTGATCAGGTGAATGTATCTCTGAATTTTCTATATAGAAATGAGAAAGAAAATCAGTCAGTTAAGCCCAGGAAGACAGATTCCTTGTTGTTAAGTAATGGTCATTGTCATTATGCTCTCAGGCTCAGTCTTGCTTCTAGCTCATGCTACACCTCCTGACCACATGCATGAGCAGGTATATTTTCTTCAAGTATAAATCTATTACCCACTCTTTCACTTATTGTCACTCAGTTTTTCATTCAGATTTCTTTTATGGTGTGATACAGATCAAATTGTCATGTTCGTGCAAACAAATTCTATGCAACTGGGACAGTTCTTTGGTACTTGAGCAAACCAGCACACACCACTCGTATTAGCTAATTCTCTATATATGATCACAGGGTGATCATATCCAAACTGTTCAGCAGAAATGGTCTCTGGCCCATGGTAGCTTCTAATCCAAGCCCAAGATCTGTTTGGAAGAGCTCTTATTGGCCTGGGCCGAAGCTCTGCAGGGGGCAATTTTAATGTACAAGTAACGGTGTGCCATAGTTGGAAACACTTTAGCATTGCTTATTTCCTGCTATGGATGTATGTATTTTGACCTGCATTAAACTAAATAAAATCAAGTTTTCAAAATAAAACCTTAGAATCAAGTATTATATTCAATTCTGAATTTATTTTGCAGCCTTATTTCTTTGTGCATTGTTTGCAATTTTGTTGACATTCACTTACATCAGTTGTGTTGTAAATGCTAAAACTTCAAAATGCTATTTTCCTCAATTACGAATGCTATTCACATATTCTTTGTTGTCTAACTTCTTACAAACCTGAAGAATTTACAAGGTTGTGCCTTAAAAATTAGCTTCTCTATTAATTTCTCTGAAGAATGTGCACTGCCTTTCAGGTGGAAAGCTTAAAAAAAAAAGATTACATCTCTGTTAGATTTTATTTTTTCTAGGGATAATCCATCCACTACAGCTCAACATCTGCGAGCCTCAAGAGCAAGTTGTTATACCTCAGAGAAGCACAAGGAAGTGAAGGAATTTTCTAAGAAGCCAGATATAATTTCATGGCAGTGAATTGCTATCTTATGAACACTGAGGAATTGTGGTGTTCCGCTTCTCATTATGTACGCTCACAAGAGAAATATTAAACGAGACTTTTCTTTGACTGCGGCCTTCGTTCTCCCCTTCTCTTGTACATACTTATAAAATAAAGATCAAACTTTCTTGAGTCCTTTTTATCTGCTTTGAAGTGGGGGGAAAACTTTTTGGGATTCTATTTTCATCTCTCTGAATTTATTCTCCAATGCCTCTAACTTGTCAAATATGGACTATGCTGTTCAAGGAGCAGTTAAGGGAAAAAAACCCATCTTTGAATCTACATGAATGGACAATCATTCTCACCATTCATGAAAGCCCTCAAAAATGTGAGGCCACAATACACTCCTATTACAACTTCTTTTGGACCATGTCCTCTAGATTCTATGGAGAGGGAAAAAATTATGGGTCTTTTTACCTTTTTTTGCTCAGCAAATTACTTTGAGTATGTAAAAGAAGCAAATCCTACAGCTTTGGGCATCTCTGCTAGTACTGTTTTCTTGTTACTTCCCCAGAACTAATTTTTTGCCTACAGAGTTGTAGGGGGAGGACACATTGTAATTTTAGGAGGATAAATCAAAACTGTCCAAGGCTGAGCAATTTCCCAAAGGTGGGAGGATAGAGATATTCCCTTTCCCTGGGGAAGTGCAGGATGTGTCGGGCTGAAGTCCCTTGAGTTAGCTGAAAGAAACCTGAATCTCAGACTCTCTTTGAAGAAGCACAGAAGATATGACCCTTTTCCGGTAAAGCAGACCATGTGAGAGCAGTCCTTGGCCAATGAGGAATAAATCTTTAATTAGAAGCTTGACATGCAACTCATGTCCTGAAGGCCCTGTGCCCACTGCCCTGCCTGCAACTGACTGCTTCTGCCTGAGGCAGGGTGTGCAGCACAAACCCCTGGCACCACCATCCAGTGCCTGAAAATTGCCCTGAGAGATGGGTCTGTGTTCCACTCTTGGGATTCAGCCCCATCCCTGTAAATCCTTCCCCTCACTTTTGCTACCAAACCAGCTATTCTTTCATATTTTCTCAAGAGCCTGAACCCAGCTTGTGCTGTGTGACATGATGCTTTTCAGCCTATGTCCTGGACGTACTAGTGGCCTGAAGCAAGCATCAGAACATCTTCCCAGATCTCTGTTGCTGTAGGTCAGCTGGACCTTTTGCAGAAAATTCAAGTTACAAGCAACCGAAGCCTTGTTTCGGTTGGAGAATGAAAGAGTGGCGGTCCTGATGAAAACATGGAGATGAGCTGTGTTTCTGGTGAAAGAGTATTTGCGAGAAGCTTGTGTGGCTTCCAAAGCAACCCAAGGAGCATCTGAGGATGGTTTTCACCCAGCTTCCAACTCGTGCATCTACAAAGGCACTTTTGCTCCTTTCTGGAACAGACATACAGATATTTCTACTTTGCAAATGTACAGATCTAATGACGGATATATATAAACACACTCATTTTGTTTAGGCATCATCAGAAGGCTGATAGTGGTAGACTTTACATTTCTTAAATTGTAGGTCTTCAGAGGCAAAGTACCTAACACAGAGACATGAAAAGGCATTGTATGTCTATGTTTTTAACAGAAAAAACCTCAAACCCAACCCAACCACCCTACAGCAACGATGTGCTTAGTGCAAGATTTCAATTCTCAGCCTTACAGTTATTACATTCCAACTTGATGCAGTAAAAGATTTTGCTGAACCTAAACTAGTGAACAGAAAGAAGGAAATGTCTTTCCCTCAGCTTTGAAGCAGGTGGTGATTGTTTTAAATTATTAGCAATCTAAACTTGGCCACCATCCAAGATATGTCATGGATCTTAAGTCCTCTGCTCCAGAGTGAAAAGCACGCACCCAAATATTTGATCAGAGCATACTCTTCCCACCTCACTGACAAAGACAAGCTCAGAGATGACAACACAGATTACAATTTTCTTTCAAAATCATAGAGAATTGGAAGAATAAAAACATGTTAAATCAGAAAGGTCCAGTGTGTTTCTGGCAAACAGAAAAGTTCCTCAGGGATTCAAATTAAGAATAAAACTAGCAAAGAAAAGGGCAACTCACAGCACTGCATAGACACTCCCTGTTGTATGGATTTACTTGTGCGTGTTTGACTGCCTGCGAGTTTTGCACTTTGTGTGTTATTGTTTATCAAAGACCAATCAACGAGAAGGGAGATTAGAGGGGAGGAAGAAAGGAAAAGAAAAAATGAGACGAGGAGGAGAAATCTTATGCATATGTGAGGCCAAGGGATATTGACTTTCAGGATACATGCACGGCTATCTCTAATTTTTATGGTATTTCAAAAGAATGATAATGAGTACCAGAGTTAAAATGCAAAGTTTGATGATTTCAGAGAAAATACATTGCCCAGAGTTAGCTAAGGCAATGGTCTCCAAGGTTTTTCTAGACCAGTGAGCTGCCTTTAACCCTCAGCTGTCATGTGCCTTTTGAGAAACCTCCCAGGACATTTTTCAAAGCAGAGCCCAGAGCAATTGTACAAACTGCTGGAAAACTTCCTCCTGGCAAATCACAAAAACTCCATGAAAATATCAACATGGGATGCTTGGACACAGTGCAAGTTTGTATATTTTTATGTTTCTTATAGTTTATAGACCGTTTGTGGCTACCCATCTAAGGCTTTTAGGCCACTACAGAGCTATGTGCTATAGTTTGTGGACCACTGAGCTATGGAAGCAGTCCTCATTAAAGAACACCTGCCAGGGATTATTCATCCTTCAGAGTAACTTCCACACATTTAGATTCCTGTTGGTAGGAAAATATTAAAATAAAAATTTAAAAGGAGTGGATTGCTGGGAGGTGATTTGCTTCTGCACATTGGGATAGCTCAGCAGATGATGTCAAGAAAGTTTGTTGTGCTTTACTACTGCTTAACTCAGGGTCTGGAGAGATGCTTTTTTCCTTAATCTGCTATTATAGAATCATAGAATCATAGAATAGTTAGGTTGGAAAGGACCTCAAGATCATCTAGTTCCAACCCCGCACGCCATGGGCAGGGACACCTCGCACAAAACCATGCCACCCAAGGCTATGTCCAACCCTGCCTTGAACACCGCCAGTGACGGAGCATTCACAACTTCCCTGGGCAACACATTCCAGTGCCTCATCACTCTTACAGTAAAGAATTTCTTCCTCACATCCAGTCTAAACTTCCCCTGTTTAAGTTTGAACCTGCTACCCCTTGTCCTCTCACTACAGTCCCTCATGAAGAGTCCCTCCCCAGCATCCCTATAGG
>JASSUY010047642.1:52930-68401 GCA_032466535.1 Forpus xanthops
ACAGTCCCTCATGAAGAGTCCCTCCCCAGCATCCCTATAGGCCCCCTTTAGATATTGGAAGGCTGCTATGAGGTCTCTACATAGCCTTCTCTTCTCCAGGCTGAACAGCCCCAACTCTCTCATAAAGCTAATGCTCCTAAAATTCATCCTACCCGGTAGCACGGGCAAAGATGGTCTTGGTGACTTGTTAAGTTTGACAGAAGAAATGGACACAATGGCAAAGCTGGCTTCTAATTTCTTATGCCTACTGATTTTACTGGCAAGTATTTCAGATGCATTTGTTTGCTTACACAAAATCAAATTTGTTTACATGTGTTCAATAATCACCTATTGAATATCTAACAAGACAAATGGGAATGCACTAAAATTCCTGCCTACCCTGGTAGCTATATGAGTCTAGGATGTTCTTCCTATTTGGTGGTTATCAGATATAACATTGTCCAACTCTAATGACTGTGGGTGAAAGAGGCGACATATGGAGGAACAGTTTTGGCGATCTACAGATAAATATACCTGTAAATTTGGTGGGTATGGTAATGCAAAGCATTGGGAAATTGGCCTGCAGTCTGCAGCACCAGATTGCTACAGCTAACCCGACATACTGGCTATTCATGGGCCTCTTAATGTAATGACAATCTTGACCTGAGATCTTTTCCTGAGAGGCACAAGAATGAAAGTGAAACAGCTTCCCCATTGACTTCCCTTAATTTTGTGCATTCGCCAGAAGCTTAATATTTTGTGAGATATTGATTTGTGTTGCTGGCTTTCTTGATCCTTAACAATACAATACTATGTAAAACATTTTAAAGAAAAATGCAGTAATCTTATATTGGAACAAACTGTTCTGTCAATAAGTAGTGTAAGTACACCACAAAACCAACTCACCCTTAACATGACAGCAATTTCTTCAGTGACATTTACGAGCTCATTGAAAGAACAGTAGCAATTTTATTCATCGTTTGGGGCTTACTACCCAATATATAAAAGAAGTGTAATGAAAATTAGAAAATGCATGTAGCACAGCTCTTTTGTAGTGTAAGTAACACAACCATTTAAATTATGCACATACTAGAATTATATTATACACGTATGCACTATAGACAAGCCAGAGTAAACCTTTTACCAAACTGAGACGTATTTTAATTAGCGGAGTGGTAACAAGCCTTTAAAATCAGCCAACACTGTAGTTTGGTTTTAACTCAGAAATTCTGGGGCTTTATGAATTCATGACAGACCCTCAGGGATACGTTTTCAAAGCACTGCACAGAATTCTAGCCATGCAAATCCCATTAAAATCAGTGGGAGACATGTGGCTAAAACCCACGCAAGGCTTTGGAAGCAACATGCCCCTTAATGTTATCTAGGCAGTGTTTCGGCCTCTGGATTTCCTTGCTTCCAATTTTTACAACTGAATTCAAAAGGAAATAAAATTTGCCGTGGCGGTGTGGGAATTTTAACAGGATGCAACCTCTTTTCGTTACAGAGAAGTAGTTCTGATCTATCAGCTACAACAACACATACTCAAGGTATTTTTTTCTCTGTTTTACAGGCTTAATGTGTACCCCATCTATTCTGCCTTGTGAATAAATGATTGTATTATGCAACTATGTAGCTGACTTTTCAAAGTAGTTCTCAGCAGATCATGATGCCTCTTAATAAAGTCTTTGAATTGGGTAAACCAGAAAATGATGATTATGTTTGACTTCATACTCTGATACCGAGTGCTACGCAATCTGCTGCCAGGCATTTCAGAGTCAAACACAAATGCACTACAAAAAGCTACTGGTTGGGTACCCTCAGGTAAGAGCAGTAGCTGATGAGCATGAACTTCATGCAGGCAGATCTTCTCTGGTTGCCTGAGTTGCAGGGAAATCAGTGGGTATCTGCAATGGGGTAGAGACAGGCAGACATGAGCTTGAGATCATGTTGTGCTACCAGGTGAGGATGATAACTTTTGTCTCTGTTTGAAGCAGATTTTGCTTTTCTGAAGCAAAATTAAACTTTCTCTAGACTGTGTGTCCATCACTAAACATTAAATCTAGAAGTACAAAATAACGTCCAAAGAGGTTACTCTAACAAGTGCTAGGTTCTTTATTCAGATTTGATTTGCAGTCAGTGAAGCAGAAACTCCTGATTGAGAAGGTTGTTTGATACTGACAATAACAGGGAAAACCCAGCTCTGCAATAAGCGTGTGTAGGGACATGTAAGAAAACAAGGGCAATCTGAATGATGAACCTGTTTATCAGTAGGGCATGTAAAAACAGACACCAAATTCCAGCCCCAAGCAGAAATCAAATCGCACCATTTTTGAGGCCTGTAAGTCCAGGTGTCTTGGTTTATTTAAAGAAGTCCTCCTCCTCTTTCCATACCCACAACAGGAGTCAGAACTGCCATTAAAACATGGCAATTTAACAGGATTTTTGTGAGGGGCTGAGTGAGAGTATTTTTTTGCATTGCAGCTCACCCGGGTGTGCATCAGGGAGGCACTCCGCCGCTGGGAGATGATGTTTTGGGACCTTCTGGATTTAACGCTTGCGTTGTTCTGTGCAGCCCATTTACCACTACATGATTCATATTTAGGTTTGGGGCTTGCTTTAAGATCCCGCAAGGAGCGGTGCCAGAGGAGATGCTGCGCGGGGCGCTGGCTGCCCGCCCCTCCCCGGCCCTGCACTAGGTGGAGCTGCAGCCCGCTCGGGGACCAGCTGCGGGACCCGCCGCTCTTTGTCCTCCTGCGGAGCAGAGCCGCGCCGAGCCGGGCCGGGCCGGGCAGGGCAGGGCGGGAGGAGGTGGCGGGTCCCCGCGGAGCCCTGCGGAGCGGAGCATCATTCCTTCCACAGGTTGCTTCACAGATTGAATCTGCCCTTAACCGGGAGGAATAAAAATCCTTTTCCTCTGGATTTGGGTTCCTCTTTTCTTTATATATATATATTTAATTGTTGTTTCAGCAAAGCTTAAAATAGGTTTTCCTCATTATTCCACCCAATACTATAATCTCGGTACTGAGGCTTAAGAAAAGAAAGGAAAAGAAAAGATATTTAAAATTAAAATGGTACTCCAGTGTAATTTGCTGTGCAATTGTTGGGAGATGTCTTTACGATTGAGAGACATTAAAATGCATTTCTTTATCTTTCTGGTTTTCTTAATTCCAAATAGGGTGATATGTTTACCCAAATTATCTGACAACACCATGATAATGAATTTAAACTTTTGGTTCCCCCTTCCCATTTTTATCTTACTAATTTGTCCAGGGAAAAAAATATAAATAAGGCGAGCGCTTTTCCTATTTTTTTTTCCCTCTTCGTATGCGCCTTTACTTTTTTCTACACTCTAATGACATTTGGCAGGCTCAACTGTGTAATGCTTGACTGGTTTTATTGTTGTCTGCTCCCAGTGGGGAATAGTTGACACTGCTCTCTGTTCTCAATTGATATCCATTTTCAACAATATTGCTTTCTATTAGATTCCTGCACAGTTTGTGCTAGCCAAATCGAATATTTACCATGTTGCCCTCGAAGCTTCAAATCAACAAACGTTAAAATGGGTAAAATATGTATGTACTATCTGACATTTTCAAATTATTATTTTGACTATTTTTCACAACGAACGAATCAAACATTAAAGATACAGTTTTGTCACTTAAGGTAACTCAGATTGCTTTTGAGGTTTAAATGACAGCATAAGAGAGTGCACGAAAAGAGGAAAACCTAATGTACTTATCTGCATTTCATTAGCCTCTATGATCACTTCTCTGAAAGAAGATGCACAGATTTATATTGATTGTCATTTCCAATCTTTGTGTTGAATGACATTGTTCCTCATATAATCTTATTAATTCCAAGTAGTTTGCTCATGTAATGAAAGACTAAAATCAACTCCTGGAATTTTGAGTTACCCTCTGAGCTTAGCAGCTTTTCTAGGGCAGACTGCTGTTTCTTGTCATCGCCTTCATGGCTTGGTGTCTGCCTGCATTTCCCAACTCTCCAGCCCTGCACTGCCTCCATTCCTTTCACCAGCTCTTTTCACCTCTGACACCTGTTTATCAGTTTCCCACAGTCACCTCAGAGACTTCTCCATTAACAGTATGTCTTTCTAATTTTCAGTCACAAGTCATTTATTATGTGCAATTTTGTCTCTGTAAAGCCCAGTTTAAGCAGTGTTGCTGATTTACATGAAAATTACAGTGGATCAAGTAGTGAAACACCATTTGTGTACCTTCCCAGAAAGTTTTTTGAGATAACCTCTTCTTCCTCCTTCTCCTCCTC
Source organism: Forpus xanthops (assembly GCA_032466535.1). Taxonomy (NCBI): domain Eukaryota; kingdom Metazoa; phylum Chordata; class Aves; order Psittaciformes; family Psittacidae; genus Forpus; species Forpus xanthops. The sequence goes on from JASSUY010047642.1 coordinate 57,194, forward strand.
CTGCATCTCCTGCCTCTTTGTCATCTTTGTTATCTTAATCTTTAGCAACTGTCTATCTTGCAAAGGACCTTTGAAATTTGGCAAAAAAAAAAGAGGCTCCAAACAGAGGGAATGCTGCTGCTTCTTTTTCCTGTGCTCCTTTCCACCCCTTCCATGAGGTCACCTAGAGCTTTGAAAGTTTTATATTCCTGACTGGGGTCTGGGGTCATGATGTTGCAAAGACTGAACATGAGGGCTGAGAATGGATATGCCCTTGCCATCAGCCTAGGAGCAGCAGCAGCAGCAGCTCAGGCTGCAGCAGGAGCACCAGGACGCAGCCTTTGTGGCCAGGAAGGAGATGGACCCTATCAAGCAAGCAGGGCTGGACCGGATCTCCCTTTTCCATCATGAGGGTGGAGAAAGGCTGTCTCAAAACCTCTAATGACTTAGAGGTGTTTTGGTCAAACTGCACCTTTCTCCACCCTTCAGCACAGAGCCCTAAGTCTTTTCCCCCCACAACCTACTATAATTACCCTTGCTGCAACAACGTAAACTTGCATCATGTTGAAGCTGATTTAGGTTCATGTAAGCTACTTGTTTTTATACTTTCTTAGTAAACAATCAGAACAGAAGGGTACCAACTATATAAGAAAATATATGAAAGGATTACATTCAGAGAAAACTGTGGAGAGCCCCAAAATTAGGGAAAAGAAGCACTGAAGCTGCTGTGGAAATTTCTTTGGCCCTTTTGTTTGCATAATGTTTTGTTGTAATTTTGATCAAGTAATAATATTCTCTCTAATCCATAGGTGAAATGTTTTCTTCCCTGCACAGGATGGATTGTGTTTGATGAACTGGTAGTTATTCGATATTTTGTTTTTCCCCATCAGTCAATGCACGACCCCAGGCTTTATTTACCAAACACCATCCAAGCCCTGCACTTAATACAGAATTATTAATTTCCTCCTGGGCTGTTCTTTTACTCTCCTCATCAACAGTGCTTCACAATGGTTAATGGAGTTCTATATTTGGCCTGTGGCATAGGACTTTCAGTTTTTCTCAAACTGAGTGTGTGATATCCTTTCTTTCCCTGATATTTATTACCTTTCCATAATGGCACAGATGTGCAGAGGTCTGATCATAAATTGGCTTCATCTCCTGTGTGGATCCCTTAAGCCCCTGAAGTCCTGGAGGTGAAAAGCCGTCTCTTCCCCAGTGCCCCAGTGCTCCAGGATGGGCAGAGGATACCCCGGAGCAGAGCTCCAGCAGCTTCCCATCGGCTGCAGCCCCTTCGCCCCTGCTCAGTGGTGTAAAAAGGATGAACTGTGCCATTCCCTTGTAATCTGTCTGGATGATTTGTGTTGTCAAAGCTCATACAGTGTGGAAAATGCATTCAAATATAACACGAGCTGTCAGAAAGCCATACCAGTCTAAGACAAAGAATGTACAAAGGAAAAGGCACATGATGGAGCAGAGATGATAAAGCTTAAAAATAGTCAAAACCTCAAAATCTTTCAAGATATGAGACTCATCTTTCCTTAGGGCAGTCAGTCCTTAGGGCAAAATTCATTTGTTTATGACTGAGTTAGAGAAACCCCAAGTTTTCTCTTCTGGAAGCTAAATGGGAGCCTTTGGCTAAGACAGATGTGTGGAGTGTATTTTCACCTTAGCTCCTTTTGAAGGAAGACAGTTTATCAACGCAGACAACAAGTCAGGTGAAGACCCTTTTCTTGAACAGAGAAGCTCTACACTGCGTAGCTCAAGGAGTGCAAGCCTTGGATTTTCACCTGTCAGAGAAAAGGCTTAATACTTTCACTTGGTGGCATGGTGCTTTTGTGTCTCCTCCAGCCCTTATTCAAGCACTGATTAAATTTGTTTAATTACACTGGTAACCAACCACAGCATCCCAAGGTGCTCCCACCACCTGTGAAATCCAGGGTATCTTGTAGAAGAAAGACATACACTCAACATTGAAGGGACAAGATAATGTTGCCTGAGAGCTGGTTATTTCATGAGATAATATTATGCGATAGTGATTGCCTGGTAGATAATTATGTGTGAAAGGGTATTTTGACATACTTGTGTTGCTGTTTTCCTTGAGTAGACTGAAAGCTGGAATGTATTGAGTTTCCAAAACAGAAAGAGCTGGATGCTAAGTGACTCCACAAAAAAAAAAAAACAACCCAAAACATAAATCACAGCATTCACACGAGAAAGGATGCAAAGGAAGCTCTGTAATTACCCAGGTAGTTTCCACTTTATTAAGTGAAGGGGAAAATAAAGCTTTATTTTGTGATTCCAGTTTGCTTTTAACATTAACTAGAAATGTTCACCAGCTGACAGAAGGAGGGGTATAGTAGATTGTACAGCCAAGGTATGATTGAAGACATGTAGGCAGGGAGCAACTTGGGAAGCATTGATCACAATCTCATTAGGTCTGAGACTGCAGCAAAAATGAATGCTAAATGAGGAGAAGGAGAACAAAAAGATGCTGGAATCAGACTTGTGTTTCTCCAGAGGATGAGCTACATGTTTGCAAAAATCAGATGGGCTGAGGAGTGGGACTAAGGGAACAGAAAAGCCCATGAACTAAGCAGTAAAGAAAACTGTGTGAACTGCTTCTCAGCTAACAACGAATGTATCAGGAAAAGACAAATATGCTGCTAAATAAGGAGTTTCACGCTGAGGTTGAAGAAAAAAACAGCAATCTGATGGGCAAGTTAAATAGTTGGAACAGAGAAACCATGCGGTTCAAAGAGCTACATGCAAAGTGAAAAGAGAGACAAAAACAAAGGTAGTGCGCTATGTAAAAATAGCCAAAGAAATTAAGCTAATTAATATGAAGCAAACAAGCGTGCCAGACTCGCTGAGCCCAAGCAGGGAGTGGAGAGGGGAGGGCAGGTAAGAGGTCAAATGAGCTCTTTGCTATAGTATTCATTTAACAAGATGAAGGTCACATCTCAGAAAGTGTGATAGATTTTTCTGGATGGGGAAAGTGAAATGTCATTAAGAATTATGGTTATGTCATAGCAGTACTCTCATAATCTTGACAAGCCTTCAGTCAGTCCTTGCTTAATTAGTAGGCTTCGTGCTTCTGAAGGGGGAAATATAATCAGAAAAGCTAGCTGAAGAGACGCAGCGATTCTGAGGAGGTGTGTGCTGTTCTCCTCATTGCATTTTCCCATCTCCTATGCATCAGCCACAAAAATTTGAAATTGTCTGCAAGAGCAAGAATTTGGTGGAAAAGGAGTGGCTTATATATTTAATCTACATCATCTAATGTCTCAGTGACTGCCTGTTATTGTCAGAATATAACAAAGTGCTTACTTAAATGCACACATTCTTCTAAGCACGCAGATAGCTCTGCTGAAGTCAATGGAATTATTCTAATGCTTAAAATGAAACATTTTTTCTCCAGGATTGTATTAGGGAAAAACGATATGCTAGCGTAGCCAGTCTCAGTAAAGTGGTGTACTTCCAAATGTACCAGACCTGTAGCAGAGGGTGAGGTGGGGACACTGTTTATGGAAAATGCACCCAAGAAGTCTCTAATGGGAGCTCATTCTTGTCAGGTGAAGAACTGTCCCATTCCTGCAGTTGTGATTTTTGCAATTAGCATAACTGGACAAAAACTCCCTTAACGCCTTACCCATTCTGTGGTGATATGATTAAGCTGATGAAGAGGAATAAGGTTCTTTACAGTTGTTAAAATATGTTGAAATTTAAATAAAACAAGGCTGATGGCTGGAAAATGCTAACAATCCCCCACCCCCTGTGCACTCTGTGAAGAAGCTATTCTAAAGTATTTAACATTCACAAGTAAGATTAGATGGATTGATATATTCTTGGAGAAAAAGCTATGAGTATATTATATTTGGCATATAAATGTAAAATAACAGTAAATTTTTCAACAAATAGAAAACTCTGTGAAGGATGTTACAGACTCCAAACACATACCAGATGAATACTTTTTGTCATTTTCCAGTGTTAGATCTGAAGTCTTGTATATTTAGCATGGAAAGAGGAAGAAAGAAAAAGATAGAAACTGATAGAGGCTTGGAAAACCTTGAATAGCCTGTCAAGAGCTCTTACTGATGAAAGTTAAAGGCAACACTTGTAAAAATGAATTACATGTGCTATTTTTTATACTGCACACAGTTTAATAGTGGACCTCAATCTATTTTATGAGACAAATACCTTAATATAGATGATTTGCAAAAAGAATGCAATATTTACCCAAATAAGAATAACGTCCTCAACTACATTTAGCCCTAATTTTAAATGACAAGGGCTATCAATCCTCAGACTCTTCAGTATAAACTAATCACCAGCTGGGGTCAGGCCAACATTTGCTTTCTAGTAAAGTATTGTAGAAATAGATGAATTGCCCTGCTCTCTAGAGCATTCAATATTGGCTGCTGCTGAAATCAGAAAACCAGCCTTGAGGAAGCATCGCATCTTGTGCCTTTTTCATTATTTCAGCTATTCATTTATTATGTCCTTAGCTGCTAATAATTTTAAGTGCACCCCTTTCCAACTTCGGTTACTTTCCTATAAGCACATTAGTTTAGAATCTGTAATTTACTATTCTAACCTCCAAAAGACCCTGGTAAACAAAATCAGCCTCTCCAATGTCTTTTTACCTTAGGTATATAAATTTGAAGAAAATAAATAGACTGAAGTTAATTGCCAGAACAAATAAGAAGTTTGGAAAGGTTATTGTTTTCAGGAAATGAAAAGAAAATTACCTGAGTCAAAAGGCAAAGAGTGAGTATGGTAATAGACTACCTGATGAAGAAAAATCTCTGGTCATAAGTAATTATCATTATAGAATTTAGCTTTATGTTTTGTTTTTTTTTCTAAGTGGATACAAGCTTTGCACCTTTAATACAGTGTTCATCATTTTTTATGTTTTCTTAATAATAGGAATGGCGTAGCTTAGTGATTGATTAGGTTATTGATTTTTTCATTTGTCTAAGAATAGTTGCTGGAGATGCAACAGAATGAAACTGTCCTCAGTTGTCTGAATTTTGGATCCTACACATTTAAAGAGATCTGATTTGGATCCCCTCCAAAAGCTTCAGAAGGGGCCTGCTTTTGAGCAGACGGAGCAGGCACCCAACTCTGAGGGAAAGATGAAGTTACTTTTAAAAAGGTTTCTCACACTGGACACCTAACTTGTCATTTTTAAAAATGTAGGTCTGCAGATGCAAGCACACTGTGGAGTTCCATTTTCTTTTTGCTACTAGCTAGAAAACAGCAAAATGATTTTACCTCGTCATAAATAAATGGACTTCTGAGTAGTCCACTGGGAGGTGATGGATGAGTGTTCACCATTCCACCACATTCTCATGAGCTCTCATAACATAATACCACAGCATGGGAATTTTTGTACAGAACACAAATGTACATACATATAATAATATCTGTCAACTGCTGCATAAAATCTTTCCAAAGAAATTTGCAGAACATCTTCAGCATGATAGTTTCTTAGTACTACTATATGCAGCTTAAAAACCCTGCAATAGCTTCTTTGAAACCCAAGACTTCTTTTTCTCCTAAGTGCGGACATTTAACTTAAAAAATGTTGATATTTTATTGTAATCATTACCTTTATCCTGTTCCTAGTTCCCTCTGTCCTATTACTTTCTAGAGCAGTATGGAAAGATCTTTATGCAGCCAGAACTGGGGTATGCAGGATGGAATGTTTTTACTATCTTTTCACTCATCCAGTAGAAAATATGCAGTACGTTGTAGCTGCCATTTTAGGTATTAGGCAAAATAATATAGAAATTGTCAAATGGAGCAATTTTCTCCCCTTCCTGTCCCAAAACATTGGCTCCTAGCATTATTTATTTCATCAATGACTACAGGTGTGAATTGAAGAAATAATCCTCTATGCGAATTAATTCATCTTCCATGATGTGTTAACACTGGGCACTCCTTAATCAAATTCTTGTCACCCTGAACTGTGACTGCTAGAGCTTGTGATATGAATCATAATTTACAGTGTTCTGCGATCCTTCATTTAGATCTTTATTCTCAGGCGACGTCTCTGAAGTAAAATTCTTTGTCCGCCTTGCTGGTGCTCTTCCTTTCGCAGATCTTTGCTACAGAGTGTCAGAAAAGTTAGTTGTTTAAAAACTGACCTGGACAGATGATGAAGACATTCTGAGTTATATGCTTCTAATGCCACTGAGTCTGTCTGCACAGTCCTTAGCTTTGCTGTGTTGCAGGCTTTGGTATTTGCAAGTACATTTAGGTCCAGACTGGACAAAGCAGTCTGAGAAGGTCTTCAGGAGATGGTGGAAGTGGTTTTTTTTTGTAAATTGCTCAGAAATTTCTTTTTTTTTCGGTATCATTTGCCTCATTCCTGTCACCTCTTTGCAGGGCTCTCTCCCCTAGTGAGGGAAAGGAAAACACAGTCTATTTCTCCTTCAAGCACCCGCTGGAGGCTGTGAGCCATTCAAAGAAACAACCCAGGATGTCATCAAGGTTATGTACCTTCTGAGTTACTGCCAACACCTCGTGAACTATCCAGGGCTTTTCACCCTGATGTCAGTCATAAGGCTTATTCTGTGAGTGAATCATTTGAAATCTTCCCAGGTCAGGCTGAGTTCCTGGGTAAAACTGGGCTCATGTTTTGAAAATGACCTACAGTGGTCAACAATAAAAAAAAAAAAAAAAAAAAAAAAATCAGTTCTCATGCTTTTTTTATTAGGAAGGTTCAATTTGTGAATGCAAATCTAAAAAAATGTGAAAATAGTGGAAAGGCCTATACAAACCACAGTGATCTGATCCTGCGGATATCTTCCACATTCCTATACACATATATCTCAAATTTATGAAAGCTGGCATCTAAAAGAAAAATCTAAGTTTTTCATCACCACTTGTGCACATTTCCATTCACATTGCAGATATGTATTCTCTGAAAACATTGAGAACTGGAGACTTGTAGCTCTTGCTGTACCCATACATTTACCAATACCACATCTATCACATTCAGTTCTTTTTAGATACCCTGCTTTGAGAGGAAAAATGATCCTGATGGCCCTTTTGTTACTTCAGAAACTCTTTTCTAGCTCACAAGGCTTAATACTTGCTTGGATTGTTATCTTTCTCCAACTGAGGGTTTCCTCATCTATTCCCTCTGCTCCCAGGGAAGCTGAAGCAGACCATCTACAATCCCTGCTGCCTCCTGAGGGCAAGGCCATTTTCCTAACCACAAGACAATTTCAGAGGCTTCTGTATTTACAAGGCTTAATGAAAGAGTCACCCAATCCCTTCACACTGCTTTAGGGAAAATTAGGCCAGGATCGTTCCACTGCCTCAGGAATTCCTTTCACTATCCCCTGGTGAGGATGTCAAAGCAGCCCCGAACAGTTAATGATGCCATAACAAATTCAACTCACAGTCTCAGGCAGTAATAAGAATTAAGCAGCACCATGGTTATCACAAAAGATTGAAAGTATAAATTTCTTGTTCTGTTAGAAAACCAGACCTGGACTCTGGAAAAGATCTTTGTTTAAAAAGAGAGATTTTACATTCTTTTCACCTTAGAAGCTAAAAAAGGCAGGGAATCCTTTGCAGTCTGTTTGACAAATATTTTTCCAAGTATGAAAAGTTGAAGTGTATGTGTCTTACAGAGACTATGATGTGTGTTTTGTTTTGCTTTTTTTTCCCTTTGATATCTCTTTTTTCCAGTCCCTTATAAATGGATGGGGTTTTGGTGGAGTTTTTTGAGTCTCATTTTGTAGGCCACATTTTTGCATCTGGCAAAAGAGCAAGGAAAGGTTCACTTACTAAAATCTGTGATGGAGAGTGATATATCTTATCTGTGGTTGTCTACTGCAGAGTAGAAGGCGGCCACTTGTCAGTGCCAGTTGTTTTTCCTCCACATCCTGATATATCCACAGTAAATATTGTATTGGGGCACAGGATATGGAGGATGGTCTGTCTTTTCCCCCCAGCAATCATGTCAGATTGCTTGAAGATTTTAGCCTTCTGTAACCTGTTACTCATTCCTATAGTTGGTCTGTGCTGGAGAAAGCCTAGCTGGGAATTTTTTCCTGGCTGTGGGAGCTCCAAGAAAGCTCAGGGAGGATACAAGAAAAACACATTGCCTCTTGCATATGTGAAGCTCCAGATGGGGAGCATCCTCTCTGCCTGGGATCTGGAAATGCAGTCTGTTTCAGAAACGACAGAAAAATCACTACAGCTTTTCAGTGGTCTCGTATTGCTCATGTTTCTTTTTCAATAATGCAAATATTCTGCTCCATCCTGGGTAGCTGTGTGACAGGGCATTTGAGGGGTGGAGGACAGGCTGTTGCTGCAGGATGGCTGGAGGCCTTGCAAGGTCGACCTTGAACAATGCCCAATGCAACCTGGGCATGGAGATTGGGCACTTTCTGATGTCTCCCCTGTACATGTTGCGCAGCTAAGCAGAACCTTTGCGTCTTCCATGCTGTCAGCACAACACTTTTCCCAAGCATCGTGTACTCTCAGTACAGGATTATAAAAAAGAAATTAAACTGGAGCCCATTAAGCCTGTTTACTTTCTGCTGCAAATATTTTTAGCATGTAGTTTTGTGCGCAGGAAGTGCTGTAAACTTGAGCATTGCTGCTGGCTCCTTTGTAATCACTCTGCTGATTATGAATTGCTGCCTTTTGGCAGTTGCTGCTCACACGGTTATGATTTCTGCTGGTGGAAAGGTATTAGAGGGAAAAAAAATGGAAAGAAATGTGCAAGCCATGGAGACCTGAGGACAATTAATGTCCTTCAGCAAAGTGGAGTAGGGTGCAAGATAAACTGGCCAAATCCAAGGCTTGTGGCAACTCTATTTCTATCTATCTTCTCCCTCCTGCAAAGGCTTTATCTAAAGGGGTATATGTGAAGAAATGAGACCAACCAGTTGGGACTTGATCACAGTATTATCAGAAGAAACTGTGTAGCCTGAGAACTGGATTACAGATATCACAGCAAAAGTCTGTTCAAAAACAGGAGAAGAAAAAACATTAAGCTCTGAGATAAAACAAAATCACCCCTTTCCTCTGTATGCAAAACAGAGATCTGAGAAGAAAAATAACAAGAAATCCCCATGGTTATATGATAGCTGATGTGTTTTATTTATTTTTATGGGATAATATAAAGCTTCATACATTAAATGTAAGTATTATAGGATTTGGTGTGTTAGTATTTTCATTAAGAACTCATATTTCTTAGAAGTTTATAAACTGTCTGTTAGAACTGGCATAAAGGCTTCAGAGCTATAGTGTACCTTAACTCAGCCTGAGGCACTGGCCCCTTCTGCTCCCTGTGAAAGTGGGCTTTTCTGAGTCTGGCATTGGTGTGGTGGGGAGCAGGATGCGTAGGACTGATGGGAATCTCTCAGTTGGAGTGGAGGAATGGACTTCATTGATTTATTTCAGAAAACCTGATTATCTGGGGGAGATGAAGGCATGTACAAATGGAAAACTTTACCCACTGGATTTCACACTCATCATGAAGCTAAATAAGTCAGTTCTTTGTTAGACTATTGACAGCAGGTGCCTAACTGAAGGCATTGGTCAGTAATATTTTCTGTTTCTGTTCTGTAGCTGTTTGGTTCTGTTTCAGCCTTTGGGTCAGAATTTCTAGGTACTCTTCAGGCTCCTGTCTTTCCCCCTGTATTTTCCTTCTTAGTAGATCTAATATCCTGTTTACACTAATTTCACCTTCTCTGCTTAGCTGCTCCCCACCTTTTTTTCAGTATACGTCCTTACAGAAATCTGTTATTGTCAAACTTATGCTTGTATCCTCTTCATCTATCTTGTATCTTTTAATCTCAGTCTCTTCTTTATCTTTTCTCCTTGTTTAGCCCAGTGGCAGAAAAGGGCTATTAATTATTCCTGTGAAACTAGAATTTCTGCTTGCATAAGAGTGCTGCCAGACTGATCACATTTGTTCATATTAACGTGATCATTGCAATCACTAGATTGCAATAGGGCACTGATGAAATTAGATTCAAATTCCAGGACTTCATATCTGTCCTTGCACAACCCCTTAGGTTTTCCCCAAGAAGATCTAGATTAGATAACCAGAGTGCCTTGGCTAGCATAAACTCTGTTCTCTGTGCTTATTTCTTGATCTCAGTGCTAATTGAAACTATTCTGGGGGATGCATGCTTCAAGCATCTTCTTGTGTGTGTGGTCCAAGCAAAGCCAGTGTACTCTGGAAAGAGTACTAGTAGCCAGCAAGTTGGTGTGGATGATGACAGTGGATCTTGTCAGAAATAAGTTTTGTATATAATCTTGGGATGTGAACTTGGCTTCCCTTAAAGTATGAAATCCAGGGTAATACCTCACCCCAATCCTTGTTTCTGCATTTCTGTGAAGGGTCAGGTTAAAAAGCAAATTTTGCTCAGAAGAATTGCTTTCAATTGCTTATTCTCATTCTCCAGTTTCAGTTCTTCAGGAGAATATGTCTGAGCAGATGGCTTTGACTATAGCATGGGCTATGTACCACATAAAGAGTACCCTGGCAAATATAGTTAGGTATCTGTCTGATATGGATGACAAGAGACAGTGAAATATGTGAGAGTGTGAAGCTGAAGTGTGGTTACTTCTAAATGCTGAATTAGCTCTGGCTCCATTTTTGTTTCAACAGTTGTTACTTTCTGTAGGAGCGCTACAGTAAGCTGAACTTGACTTATAATTTTACCATAGATGAGTGACCTTTGGCTTTCTGTAGATACTGACATAGCAGAAAGATGTTAGCCGCTTAGTAGGCAATCTGATGGAGCACAGGAGTCAGAAGTTGGGGAGTGCGGAGAATGCCATGATAAAACATATTGTTAGTGCTTTGCACGTCTGGAAAACCAACTGAAGTCAACTGTACCTGATAGAGTAATTAAGCCAGTGCTATTATCTCTGGTTGCTCCTGAAAGGGAAGCAGAAATGGGGTGCTGACATGATGCTGTGAATAGTCATTGGCATTTTGGTGTCAGCATGGGGAAATGAAGCCTTCCTGCCCCTCTTTCGTTAGTCTCTCCATCAGGCTGATGTTTCATACAATAGGCGAGGAGATAATACATTTGGCTAGTCAGAGTATTTGAGCTGTCATTTGGGTATCATTAACAAAAAAATCTCCTTTTCTTTAATTCCTTGGAGTCTTGTTTATGTTTGTTTTTTTTGGTTTTTTTTTTTTTTGTTTGTTTGGGGTTTTTTTTTTTTTTTTGGGTGTCTGTGTCA
>JASSUY010047645.1:0-13446 GCA_032466535.1 Forpus xanthops
CCGAAACAGAAAAATGATGAGGATGATCAGAAAAGAGCAGCTCCCATACTGCATGACATGGGAGGATATAAAGCTTTGTGAAATCACAAATGGCCCAGGGCAGGTGAATAGGGAGTCATTGTTCATTGTTTCTGCTAATGTAGGAATTAGAGGATGGGTGAAATTAACAGATGTTAAACCCAACAAAAGCGGGGGTTCTTCAAATACAGTAAACTCAAAACTCTTTAGTCCAGAGTGCTGTGAATGCTCAAATGTACGCAGGTTTGACAGGTGAGAAAAAAGTGCAAGAAAATTCTCTGAGGGGCTGTTATACGGCGATACTATTTCTGATAAAAAAATTACCAGTTTCTCGGTGCAGAGAAGTCTTAATGAACACCGAAAAGTTCTTTTCCGTGCATACTGTCAGCTGCATTTAGCTATAGGAGGAGAGATGCATTTTTACTTCTTTGAGAAACTACATAATCTAATTATTAAGTGTGAAAGTTTTGGAGAGCACTTGAATTTGCAGAATAAGGTAATTGTGTTGAAATGTATCAAATTGGGAAGAAACCCATGGAAGCATAGGAAATTTATTAAACAGGAAATTCTGTTAACATGCACAGCTCACAAAGGCATAGAGAGTGGGGGATTTCATTGTTTGTATGTGAGAAGTTGCTCTGATTGCTACTGCTGTAGCAGTTCAGTGGCTTTGAAGTATGTGAATAGTATCATATACTTCAAGAAGACTATGTGTTAGTATTTGCCATTAGATTTATCCAAAAGTCTTTGCAGAAAACTTCTCAGTTAGGAAGTCAGACTTTGTGGACTCTGTAGACACCGAGCAGGTCATCTTCAAAAGTGAGCCTGTCCCATTTATGATATAATAGGTAGCAGATTTGAAACTCTTGCAGAAAAAAAATAAGTTAATGTAGAATAATCCCATTGGTTGGGTGATAAGCATTATACTTGAAGGTTTGAACAAAAAACATTATATATATCATTGGTTCTTAAACAAAGTTGCAAGGCCTGGCTAATTAGATGCAGTTGTTAGCTCAATAACTAGTAAGTACCAGTTCTGTAGTGGAAAAAATGTGATGTTCTTAAGTGTTGCTTTCAATCCTACATTTATTGTGCTTTGTTTTGTGTTTTTAAGTAACAGCATTTGTCCTCCGAACCACAGCTTCTGTTTGGCTCTAAGGAGAGACAAATTATTTTTTTTACTGAAACCAATGTAAATTTGAAGATAAAGCAGCTGAGACATACCAGTTACTTACAGTAGGAGTTGGGTGGGAATGCAGCATAGTTTTCACCTGTAAAAAGTTGTTGTAGTAGTATTGATGTGTAGAAGAATAGGAAGATCACTGATATTGAGTTACGAAACTTACAGATGGATTTAAATCTGTGGATAAATAGGAGCAAAGTCCCTTTTGAGTGGCCAATTCAACATAGTTTTGAAATACAAGATTTCTTTGGTATGTCCTTCACTGTGTAGTGGAGCAGATAGTAATGAAATTTACTAATGAAACTTCATTATTACATGATGAGATACTCTGCTTTCAGTGTTTAATCAGAGTGAGTCTAGTTTTTCTTTTGGGGGAGTAAGGGTGAAAATAAATGCATCAGGTGATTGCTGTGGGTGCTGGAGGAAAGGGGTGTGAAGTACTTCAGGAGCCAGAGATTTGAGGATTTGCCTTTCACGATGCAGCATAGTGCCCTCTGGTGAGTAGAGGTTCGGGGATTCCCATTAATTTCTTTTCCCTCCCCTGTTTCCTTTTTTCCTCCACTCTTCCCTTTCCCTCCTTCAGAGATAAATGCAGTGCTTTTCACTACTTTTAGGGGGACATTCCCTCACATCCCTCAGTTTTTTACAGAGTTAAAGCTCTGTCTTACTAATTGGGTAGATCCATATGGGTCACTCAGCTCAGTAAAAAAGAAAGCATTCTGGCTGCCCTTTTAAGAACTTATTCCTCTAAGTTAAATTCACTATGTTTACATAGAGGAAGTTTCCTATTGCTGCTTTTTGTGTTTCTTTGAGATAAAATTTGTGCTAACGATACATCTCACTGGACCACAAGAAGATGGAAAGAGCAGTCTGTAGGAGCAAACATTTGACCTGTGCTCCCAAATATTAAGCGTCCTATTTTGTTTATATGTTTTATATAAACAAAATATGTTTATACATTTTTTTTCCTTAGTAGAAACTTAGTTATCTGTTTGCTTTCTGGATGATGTTGGAACTGTCAGAAATACCTTTGTAAATACTCCATTGAAACTGGTATGCATGTCCAAGGAACAGTTCTTCAGCTTCTTTAGTAACTTAAAAAATAGTTTAACTCTTAATCCTGTGATCCTTAGTTACACAGGTGGTAATGTGCTACTAGAAATAGTAAGACTGTTCCAAGTCCAGTGACTGCAATAACTTCATGTAGAAAACTGTGTCAGGAATCTCCATAGGCAGTAGTTCCTTTCACAGTTTATGGCAGGGAGATCATAAACACCATCTTTTCCAGCCCTAATGCAGGAAGTTTTACTTGTCCTAGGTCAGTTTTGGGATGATTTGAGCACTGGTCCCGAGTTCCTTTTTAATTAGAAAAATATTTCTAGTCTGCTTCACAATCTGGAAATGAAAATGAAACCAGCAATCTGATTAGTAATGAAAGCTTGAAAATAAATTAAATCCTTTCATAGGAGAAGGCTTTAGCAGAAGGAAGTAAATGATTAAACTTCAGCTGGGCATAACTGTGTGCCTTGCAATTTGCAATGTAACATTTTGGAACTGGTTTTATAAGTACCATCAGATTTGTCCATATACACAGCCATGGAGGGGGGTGGGGGAAGGAGCCTCTATTCTGGAAATATTTAAAGCTGATTAATACAGTGGCATAAGAGCATAATAGTAAAAAGGAGGGAGGAGAGTGAGGAAAGGCAAAAAAATTCACGTTTGCTGTAGCAATGTAGGAATTCCCTTGTGAGCTAATGTATGGTGTTTTTCTTGTTCCTGGTGGAGCAGGATGGAATAGAACAGCATGTAAGAGATATTAAGGGAGAAGGAGCCAGTGACTGGAACAGAAACTTGTAACTTGAAGTTCTTGATCTTTTGACTTCTGGAGCCTGGGAAGCTCCTGCTGAGCAGTGAAGGAGGGTTGGAGTGCTGGGCTTCTGCAGTGCTGCAGCTTGCAAAGGAGGGGACAGTAGTTAAGAAGGACAGCTTCCTCCTTTCCTGGGCTCCTCCAGTGCTTTCCATCCTCTCTGGTGTGAGGAGAGAGTTACGTCTCGAACTGGGCCCAAGTGGTACAATGAGCTTGGTAAATGGAATTTGGTGGCTGTTGAGGAGATGGCTCTGCAAATTCTAGCAAATACTGATTCTTGCTTTATAAGATAGCATTTAGATATAAAAGTAGATGTGTGACTCAGTGAATTTTTAAATTCATCTGAACAGACGTGGTTACAGTTTTAGCAGTGACAAGCTGAATCAGTTTTTGCATTATTAAAAAATCACTTTTAGGCAGATAATGCATATGTGAATTACATAAAGTGAGAATGAAGAGGAAAACTGAATGCGTTAGGTGTTAGAATAGGAAAAAGTTTAAGAATGAGAACAAAGCTATGTGGCAGCATTGACAATGTGATCTTACCAGCTGAATGTTACTGAAACATATAACAGGGTAATGTATTAACCTTTGTAAATAATTAAAGTTAACTTAAAACAAACACAAAGCAACCAATCACACAGCCACTGTATGTGTAATATATAATATGCATATAATCATCTTGAAAAGTAATGTATGTTCTCTGTAATGCAGTCTTTTGAAGCTGGAAGGTTACTCAGAACCCAGTTTATACTTTAAAAATCAATTCTTAGGCTATTTTTTTGATGGCAAAATAAAAACTTTAGAAGAAACTGTATTTGTAATGCACACAGTAATTTCAAACAGTTTATTTTGCTGAGGACAGTTGGAGAGAATAAATTGTCATCTTTCCTTGTCCCTATGGTAGAATTCCTTATGAATTCCTTACTGATAAGTGACTTTTTTTTTTTTCTGATGTAAAATCCAGAACATGTAATGTGCAAGGCATACGGTTCAAAACCTGTTGAGTAGAGTAACTTGTAGAAGAGTGGTGGGAAGGTTGTGCAGAAGGCATTTGTTGTCAACCCACAGCTGTTCAAGGATGAGCTAGTTTCATTCTTGGTTAGAAGCTGCCTAAGTCTGCCTGGCTGGAAGTAGTAATTTGGTTTTGTTTGAATGAATGCAGAATCAGTCTTGGTTGATGATATGGAATGCTGGCGATGGAGGCATCTTCTTTATGATTTGCACAACTGAGATTGCATTTGATAGTGGTAATCAATGGAATATTTTATCTGTAAAAATTCCCAGAAACATAGAATGCCTGGCCAAAATGGTGTGGCATTGATGGGTGTTTTGTAGATTACTGTTATTATTATTTTAGTTTTATATATTTGTGCTATATTTATGTTATGGAATTCATAATATAATATATATTTTTTTAAATAATGTTCACTAAGCATAACACAGTTTTATTTGCATTTCTGTGGCACTTTCTGTTGTAGTAATCTCAGGAGTTCCCTACGGTGTTCTCACTGAGCACTGTATGTTAAACTGGTGCAGTAGATTTTGAATCTCAGATCTTAATTTTCAGGTACTTGACAAAAAGCATGAAGATTAGATATCCTCATGTTCACATGAAGTTATTTTGCATATTGGGACAAGGTGTGTAGTTCAGTGCCTGGTTGTGAAAAGTTACCTTGAGTCACTCAAGGTCAAAGGAAAGTTAGACACACCAAAGAAACAAAACTGAGAGCGGCACCTCCTCTGCATGCGTGGAAAATACAGCAGTGCAGAAGGTGTAACTTTACAGAAATCTATGGCAGCAACTCTATGCTAATATAGCATGAAGGTGCAAAGTACTTTCCAGATGCTCCCTCTTATATTTTCGTCATAATAATAGCCTTAAATTTCACTGTGAGTAAAGAAAACTCAGTCCCTTAATCTTTCTCCTAAATTAGTGTTTTAAAATATTTTGATTCATTATTACATGAAAACTCAATTGGAATTAAGATTTAGAAGCCAAACAAACTGAGGTTGCTGCATCTATGGTTAGGTAAAATAAGATTTTTCCTTCATTTCATTAAAGCAACAGATTGCTGGTTCACTTACAGAGCAGGCAGATCATCTTTCTCAGTATATTCTGATTTTATTGTTTATAGTTCTGTGAATATGCCAATAATTTGCGCTCTCCAAATAAGGCAGACTTCTGAAGACTTTTCAATCTGGAATTTGTATTTTCTTTTTGTGGCGAGAAGCAGAGAAATAGGGAACAACCCTCTCATCATTTATGTATCGTGACCCAGCATCTCAGAGCCTTGGGCTATTATTTCAAAATCCAATATATTCAAACTTTGGCCTCAGAGAGCAGTAGGATCAGTACACAAGAACAATAGAGTGATAAATATAGATTTTTCATTAAGGAAAAGACTATATCCTGTCATTTTTGAATCAGTGTTCAAAAGAGGATCTGAGAATTCATAGCCTCCTATAGGCTTTAACGTTATATTTGTTGCAAAAAGGGACTTAACAGCCTTTTCATATTACTGTGAGGCATCATTGACACACAGAAATAAAATTTTAATATATGCCAAAGGAGAGATCCACTAACACCGTGACAGTAATTTAATGCAAGTCACTTTTGAGCCATGCATAATTACAGGCGTGATGTGGAGCGCCGCTCATCCTGAAGGACAGTTTGTATGGGGCAGTGCAGATCCAGTTGCAGTTGGCTCATGGAGGGGAAGCTTCAGTTTCAGGAGCTGGGTTGCCTTTCTTCACTGACTTCTTTCCTACACTAGGAATTTGTTTTGGGAGTCAAATTATACTATACTTCTTCATGGCACAGAAACAATTGATTTCCAGTACAGTAGGCTGATGGATGGAAAGCATATGCTGTATGAATGTACATACGTACATGCAAGCGCACCACCCTCGTGTAAGAAGGGGTGTTCCTGCTTAAGTTTTAGGAATTGCTGAACTTCTCAGAGCCATTAAAACACATGTTCTGGGAGACTCAGATTTCAGAAATGTTTATTCTTTTCATTGAAACAGATTTTTTCACTCAATTTCCTTAAATAGAGCAGCTGTGATAGTGTACAAACAATCAAAATTTATGCTGAAAAGTAATTTTTGTGCTGTTTGTTTCTCTCTCAAGGAAACAATTTATGTTCTCATTTTGAAGCCAACAGCCTAACACTTGTTATCAGGAATGCATCAAACAGTGAAAAATTTTGGTTTCTGCAGTAAATATATAAAACCTGTGAGTTTAATTGGGCTGAGATAAAACACAAATGACAGCTGACCCCATATGTCCATATTGTGTACCTACGTGAACATATATACTTCATATTTGAGTGTAAAACACAGTTCTGGGAAAGGTTTGCTGTGTGCTTTATCTACACATGAGGATTTTATATTGCTGTTGTACCTTTTGTGAAGCTTACCGGAGGAGCCCTCTGTTGGCTTGGGTGGGAGGGAGAGTGGCAGTGGAATGATGAACTATGGGCTTGCTTTCCGAGTCCTGATGGGGAGATGCTTTATTCTGTTTCGTTATCAATACAAAAATAAAATTACAAAAATAATATTATTGCAAAAGTCTTCTGCTTGCTTTTAGCTGACAGGTCTCTAAGTGGATATAGCTTTTTTCCACCTGCAAGCAAATGTAATAAACCTTCTTCACTGCAGAAGTCAAATTCCTGGAAAAAAGGCAAAAAAATAAAAGAAGTTGGAAGCTCACACTTACGCCATAAAACCTTGTTTATTGCGACCATCAGTCTTCGAAGATATGCCCCACAATGGGGTTTGGTAAAGCCATTACAAGGTGCCGTATGAGTTCCATTTGCCTACAGTAAATAGAATGTCAGAAGTGTCAGGGGGAAATAAATATCAGGCTGGTTAAAAGGGAGCAGAGATGGCTCAAAGCATCATTGAGAGGATTGATTTATCTGGCATGCTGTAATGACTGCAGATGTGGATCTGTTATTCTAGATGAGCAATGAATTTGATGAGCTGATAACACAGGGCCAGAGAGGCCTGGTTTTAATTACTGATGAGGAATTTATTTGTGAAGCACTGTGATTTACTGAGGGTTTGTTCTGTTATTGACAGGTGACCTTGGGGGTTTTCTCTTTTGATGAATAAAAAAAGCGGCTTTTTTTTAAAGAAAAACTGTTTTATCAGTGCTGTGAATACAGCGAGGTCATTTTAGATAGAGTATTGTCTTTCAAACCATCTTTATATGTAATTATTTTTTGTAGCAGTTGTTAATTGCCTCTTTCATTGAGGTTGTCGTGTATGCTTACGCTTGCTACTTGGGAGGCACTAATTTTGGTGCAGGTTGTTGCTAGCAGGAGTATGTTGGATATAACTTTTGCAGTTGAGATCTTATATAACAAAGTAAAATTATCTTAAGTATATGTTACTGGGGTTCTTCAGTGTTTCAACTACATATCTCATCCGGCAAGTGTTAGTTTTACTTTTCTGATTTTACTTACAGCCCACAAAGAAGGGGGGGGTATTAAATATGTAAGGAATCAGAAGGGTTTCTTTGTTTGGATTTCTTGATGTAAACTTTGTCTTAAACTCAAGCAATTCGCTGTTTAAAACAGTTAAGTTTTCATCAGGATCGACACTTGTGTTTGGCAGGTGTTGGCCTGCCTATTCTTTCCATACACTTTTTTTTACATCTACAGAATACACTCTTTATCTTGATCTGCACATGTAACTGAATTTTAATTCTGTCTTCTATGCCTTTTCTGATTTGTGTGTCAGAATGGTGTGCAGGAAGTGTATGTGTTTGCCAGTTTCTATATACTACTCACTTTTAAGTAAATATAAAAAGAAAGCTAAATAGGAAACCATGTGGACTGAGCATTTAGTAGATGCTTCCATGATCATATATGATAATCTTATGACAAAGGGAGGTACCAGATCAGGGAGGTAGCAGACCTTCTTCTTAGTTTTCCTTTTGTGAGCTTCACAACAAAAGTGGTATTATCCAGAAATTTCCTTTTTACTGCATTGCTGTCAGGATTTGTTTTAATATGGAGAAAGCTGTTAGGTTCTGGAAAGGAAGAGATTTTTCTGTCTTACTTAACCATGCACTGCTATTTGCTAGACTCATTTATGCCAAATTCTGTTCAAACTACTTGGATGTTACCTTTGTTAATTGAAGCAGGACCAGCTCATGGAAGAGGTGATGGCAGGCAGATGTAATGCCTGTTTTGATCCAAGGGTGAGGAAGTCCTTTAAGTAGTTAATGCTGATTAATCAGAATTTTCTGAGGTGGAAGGAAGAAATAACTGAAGCCTGCACTGTCTACTGAATGGATGGCTAATACTGGCTGGAGTTCCAAGACTTCTGCACAGCAAAGCATCGCTCTCATTGAGGAAGACTGGTAGGCAATAGCATGGGCAGCAGTACAGTACTATCAGCCCTGTAAATAATGAAATTTAATCTGGTATTCTGAAGTTGTTTTATTTTGTTTAAAATCCATGAAATATGTCTTCAAAAGTGCTTTTGTTGGATTTTTTTTTTTTTTTTTTAGTCTTCCTTAGACGTGAATTTTGTTTGAACTTTGCATATTAATTGAAATGACATAGAAATGGAGATGGAGGAAAGATGAGGAGAATTAGGAAGAAAGCAGAGAGAGGAAGAATGACTTCTTCAGATACTAGGGAAAAAACTGAAAAGTAACTAAGACTATCCAGTTCCAAACCCTGCCACGGGCAGGGACACCTTCCAGGGGAGCAGGTTGCTCCCAGCCCTGTCTAACCTGGCCTTGAACACTGCCAGGGATGGGGCAGCCACAGCTTCCCTCAAACACAGAACAAAAAAAAACCCTCCAGATCCCTTAAAGCAAGCACCTCCCCTTCCCTCTCTCCTACTGCATTTTTGCTCCCTTGCTCTGCCCTTGCCCCTTTGCTTTCTCTGCGGGTTTGTCCATGGAAGGGGGAGAGTTAGCTGTTCGCAACATGTATCTTATTATACAAACACACAGTGTTTAGCTCCAGGGATAGTATTTCAATTAAATGCATCTGACAATTTTTGATCTACTCATGACTTAAATATTGCAATTACGCAAATTTCAATTAATAAGAGATTTAAATACTATTTGGTTTTACAGATTTACTCATTTTAGGTTTTTTTTATAAAACCAATATTTTTTTTAGCCTATTAAGTATACTTTACCTGTAAAACTGAGTATTTACTTAACTAAACATCAACAGAAATCTGTTTCCACCCTTTTTGTGGGGCTTGGTTTGTTCAGAGACTACTTTGTGCATTAAAATGTACTAGCATGTTTTGCCAGAGGAAATGACAGATTCTAGGCTTATGCAGCAGCTTAAATATTAAGGGTGGACAGTGCAGGGTCATAGGAGAGGTGGTGATACTTCATTTATTTATTCACTGATGAAGAGGTTCATATAGCATGCTGTTGTTGACACAACAGTTAGTTTATCCGTGAGTGTCAGCACTCATAGGTATCATTAGTAGTTTAAGAGGATCAGTGCAGCATTAAGGCTGCAATATTTTGCATCACATACCAGTTTCCTGATGTGTCATTGGTTGTTCTGTTTGTTCGATTTTGTGTTTTTCTCCCTTCTCCCCTCCCCTCCCCATTTATTTTAACACTGCTGAATAAAGTTGGCTTGCATTTCATCTGTCCCTGTGTCAAATGTTTTCCAGCCTTGCCTATGAAGAATGGCTTCAGACCTTTGGAAAGCATCCTTGAAGCAACTGGCAGTACGCTTGCTAATCTTCTCCAGTTAGTGTTGACTGAATTCCTATGAAGGGCTTGCTTTGCCAGGTGTAATGGCATTAGTTCAGTTGTTTTTTTTTGTCATTGATTACAACAGGAGATGACAGCATCCCATTTTGAGCCATTGCAATACTATTCATAAAATTTGGGTTGTTTTAAAAAGCACTTCTTATGTAGCATCTTAACATGCAGAATGGATGTAACAGATTTAGCAGACTGAAGTTTTTACAGCTTCTGTGGGACTACACTGAACTTGGAAACAGTGCTCCCCAAGGCACATTCTTATTGCTACTTTCCCTGAGTGCCAATCTGTGTTTTGTGTCACTGTAAGTAGCAAGGATGGAAGGGACAAATAAGCTGTTGTGTAGAAACTTTGCTTGTTTAAACCAGTTTCTTACTTTTTTTCTAGCCATCATGAATAATAATATATGAATAATATCTTGAGGTTATAGTCTGCTTCTCAATTTCTTCTTGCTCTCATAGGAAAAGTTCTGTGATAAAGTTGCAATTGTAAATTAGTCAAGATTTTACCTAATTCCATACACTTCTGTAAAAGCCAGTTTACTCCGTATCAATGCCTCATCCATGCTGCTGGTGTAAGGGAGTTGGTGCCCTAACTCCTCTTTCATCCCTGTGTGGCCACTTTGTGATTAGCGTTTAATACCTTCAGCTTCATTGTCTGGATTTACTGGTGCAGTCAGTAAAGAGAGAGAAACTTGAGAATTGCAAGCCACTTGGTAGAGTGTAATGAGCAGCTGTCTTTGTGAGAAGGGAATACAAACTGGCATCTGACTTGGAGCGTCTGGTTAAGGAATATTGCATTTTATCTTTTTGGGGGTGGGGAGTAGTAGGGTGAAGCTGAGATCACAGCATGTTGCTGCTTGCCACTAATATCTCCTGGCAGCATGGAGCTCTCTGCTTCAGAAAGTGACTTCTGAGGCAATAAAACTCATGGTTTTATCATGCAAAAAGTACAATATGCTAAAATGTTAAACCCTGTTTTCCACTCTAGTTTGATCTTAGGTGTAGATGTGTGTGTATAGATGGGTGTGTATATAGATATGTGTTTATATATGTATGTTTAGTGAGTGCTTTATTTGCTAGGCTATACAGAGAGATATACATAAACTTTAGTATTTGAATTGCCCCCTGCTGTTACTGCATGACAACCTGCAGGATGTAGCCAATGCAGTAGAGGGTCTGTGAGGCAGGTAATGAAAATGATGCGGAATATTAATGCTTCAGTAGTGATAGCTTAACTTGAAGACAGTCTGCAAATGGACATTGAAAGTTCTATTACAATTACTTTAAAAACGTTTATTTTTCCCATTTGATTTGAACATGTGTTATGTTGATTTTGTTACATGAGTTTTCTACTGTTTAAATGCAGTTACATATGCATATATGTTAATACACACTTAAAGCAGTCTAGAGAAGAATAAGGATTTGCATGTTTGTAACGTTTAGTTTGCAGGTGGTGAGGTCTTCCCAGTGTATGGCATGGTACAAACATGTCTCTTGCTCAGCCAATTCCATGCAGTCGCTGCTTTTATGTTAATATAGAAACCTCAGAGCAGAAACCAATATGTGTAATGTGTGTTGCAGCTAGAGCTGTTGAAACAGCTGATGTTAATATCTGGTGGGTTGCTCAGTGCTGGTTAAACAGCCAGTCTGTTTCAGGACAGAGTCATTCCTGGTGATCCCTTTATCCTGTGGGATAGAACAGTTATTTCAGTTTAACAGTTAATCAGTTGTCATATGAAAACTCTGAAGCTGGAAACAAACAATATCTTCTCCCATTGAGAGTGGTGAAAATTTAGGTAGTTGGAGTGAAAAGTACTGATCCTGCTTAATTAAGGTATTGAATGATGCAGGAGGAAGCAGGGTGTCTGCAAGACACAAAGTGCATCAAGGTGAAAAGTCTATATTTAAATGCCAAATAAAGCACAAAGTGTTAATTTAAAAATGTATATAGCAGTACTTCCTTTAAAAAGCTGTGATTAATCTTGCAATGTTAACTTTTGCATTAGATGACAGTATAAAGCACAAACATTTGGATAGAAGGTACCACAAGCTCTGAATGTGCTCCAAAATGAAAAGCTGAATGTGCCTTTCAGTCACACACGAAGAGGTATGACTGAAATCACTGATGGCCTGTCTTATCCACAGTTGTGCAGAATGGAGCAAATATGGCTCATGTTGTCTGTGGACTTCCATTAATGCGGTAAAACTTCTCATCTGTTTTTGTTGAGATTTCTGGTAACTTCTGTACATGGTATAATTGTAAAAGGATACAGGAGTTTCTTTCTAGGGGTACCTGATGTCCTGTAACATTTTAGTGCTCTATGGGTGCCAGTTGTATAGAAATTCCAAACTACTTTCACTTACAAAGTTAATAAAATGAGATATAGTTTACTTACTTAGATTTTGTATTGGAGACAACACAATGTTGAATGTGAAATACTTTATTTTGGTTCCCTCATCATTACAAGAGTGGATTTAAGTGATGGGAGAGGAGCTGGGTTGCCATACTTGCAACACAGTCATCTCAAACTGAGCGACAGTGCATGCTTCTGTTTATAGGTGCTGTTTTCAAATATTACAGAGATTGTGTTCCTGTACCTTCCATAGAGGTAGAGACCGGCATGTGGTGTCTTTTCTGGATGCTGTATTGATTATTGATGTTGTTGGAAGGTGCAAAGATTGTTTTATAACTTCAAATGTCTCTGTACTAAAGAGAAATAAATTAAAAAGAAGACAGGCGAAGGAAGTTGGGGCTGTTCAGCCTAGAGAAGAGAAGGCTGCATGGAAACCTCATAGCAGCCTTCCAGTGTGTGAAGGGGGTCTACAAGGTTGCCAGAGAAGGTGCTCTTCATCAGGGACTGTAGCAATAGGACAAGGGGTAATGGGTTTCAACCTAAATGTGGGAGATGTAGGTTGGATATAAGGAAAAAGCTTTTTTCTGTGAATGTGGTGAGGTGCTGTGGAACAGGTTGCCCAAAGAAGTTGGGAATGCTCCATCCTTGGCAGTCTTCAAGGGCAGGTTGGATTGGGCTTGGAGCAACCCGGTCTAGTGGAGGATGTACCTGCCTGTGGCAGGGGGTTGGAACTGAATAAGCTTTAAGGTTTCTTCCAACCCAAGCTATTCTGTGTTTTTTGTGGCTCTGAAAAGCCATGCCTCAGTGACATTAACTTAGTGTTGAGCTCAGAGATTCTGAGTGCTTGAATACTTAGCATGTGTAGTTTTTAATGAAACAGGTTGTTGCTGTCAGGCATGAATACTGCCATGGTAGCACACTTTGTAGTCTAATGAGAGAACCTAGAAATTAATGTTAAAGAAAACCCAGGTTCAAGTTTAGTTTGAAATTAATAATGTTCAGACTCTTGGGGGAAGGTGGGAGATGTAATGTAGAATCATATTCAGGGTTGGAAAGGACCTGAAGATCATCCAGTTCCAAACCCCCTGCCACAGGCAAGGACACCTCCCTCTAAACTGTGCCACCCAAGGCTCTGTCCAGCCTGGTCTTGAACACCACCAGGGATGGGGCATTCACAGCTTCTTTGGGCAACTCATTCCAGTGCCTCACCACCCTTACAGTAAAGAATTTCTTCCTTATATCCAATCTAAACTTCCCCTGT